>WNHD01002348.1:0-30799 GCA_011057455.1 Ganaspis sp. Gsp50 | reverse complement strand
TAACTAGCTGTACCAACCAAAGTTATGGTTGTGCCAACCATATTTTTGCTAACAATATCAATATTGAAGTTCCAACCATACCATTTTTTTCCGTGTATATAGAACTATTTACGAATTTATTTTAATAAAAAGAATAATAAGAGCAACATACCTGCGAATCAATCTGCAAGTGTTAAGTATTTCATTCAAAAGCTCAAATTTACCACTCTAAATCAATTAACAATGCTTTGATTTAGACATATACTATACTCTTTATGTAGTTTTATGAATTATACTCTTGATGTTGCATATGAAATTATCATTTATTCGTTTAAAATTATTATTTCTTTACCTTTCGACTCTTTATCTTCATCTTTGAACCTTTATAACCTTGTTTTTATGTTACATTATGCATGTTTTCACAAAGGTATCTTTTAAATTATGGCCCTGATTTAAATTTTGTGAAAAGGGTTTATTCAATACCTTCTCGTAAAAGGAAAAAAATAAAAAAGTTGTTCGATTTTCTTGAGCTCTCAACGTAAAGGAATAAAGAAAAGGCGGTAGCAATGCGTACAGAGATTTTAAAAAAACCAACGAAAAGTTGATTGAACAATTGAAATTGGCGAACAAAAGTTGCGAGTACTAAAAACTGACTTTTTCACATTTCTCAATAGGTCTTTTTTAGCAATATTGAAACATCAAACTGCACGAGTCCATGTCATTCAATTTCTATACGGGAAAATATGTATAATAAATAAATTCATGTATAATTATGTATAATAAATAATTCTGCAGATTTCGAGTTTAAAAGGTTTAAAATAAAAATCGAAACTATATTTTATATAGTTTTTCAATTTTGTTTCAAGCTTATGTTTTCAATCTATCAAATAAAGTACATAGATATATTTAATAAAATTAATTACAGCTAATTGTTATAAATGATAATTTTCATACACCACTGGTACTGTCTATTCAATATGGTGTAGGGTCAAAATATACAAGTACATCCAAATCTCAAGTGCAAGCATATATGCATAGGACAGCATGATAGATGACACCTTTCTATGCACAATATACACTACTGTATATCCATACGATATATATATGCATCCTACACTTATGTGTACATAAATTGTAACACCTGTCCGTATGTAGCTATAGGCTTAATGGTCTATGTATGCCAACTATGTCAAGCGTGTAATGAGATTTGACAAGTTTCCTTTCGTAAGTATAGTAGACTTCTCTGCTTATAGTAATATCGTATACAGAGAATCTGTATACGAGGATATTTTGTATTACACAAGGATATTTTCTAAAAGTAAACTTCATTCTTAAAAAAATTTATATTTTTATTATCAAAAGCTGCGCTCATAAAAATGAATCAGCTTTATTCTACTCGCTTTTATAAAATCTTTTTCTTTCTTTTTTTTTTTCTTTTTTACACAGTCTAATAAAGTACCTCAGCATGAGAATTCTTGACTTTTCAATTCTATATTTCTCTTGCCAACCAAAAGTGCCAAGATAAATATTTTAATTAATTAAAGATAATTTACAAAAAATATTGACTCTACAAAGTGCGTTTTTCTTCAAACATTTTCATTTTATTCTTTTGTGGTGTTTACACAGAATTTGTAGTTGTTATATTCTTTTTTCATGCTTGAAAGAACGTTTCGGTGCATAAGCTACAAGAAGTAAAAGAGCAAAGAAAAGTTAAAGAAAGTAAGGCAATTTTTCTAAGGGTTTTTCGCGTTAAAATAAACGAAGCACGAAACGGCAGCTAGAAAGAGGTTTCTTTTAATACAAGAAGCTTGAAGAATGTGCATCAATGTAAGAAATAAATATTGAATGGAATTTCAATTTTCTCTTTTAATAAAATTATCTTTTTATATAGTTTATTTTTTAAATACTATTATTATAATTATCTTTTTATATAGTTTATTTTTTAAATACTATTATTATAATTATCTTTTTATATAGTTTATTTTTTAAATATTATTATTATAATTATCTTCTTATATAATTATGAAAACATTTTTAAATTTTATCAATTTAATTTTATAATTAATATAATTTTACAATTAATACAATTTTATAATTTTGTTTCTCGTTTTAAAAAAATGAAAAGAATGTTTTTACATACTCACGTAACCAACAAACGAGTAAAATTAATGCAGATAAACAAAAGTTAACAAGGAAAATGAAATTTTTAATAATTGTCTGCAATCTTGAGGTTGGCAGCAGCATTTTCTGTATAAAGGAAAGCTGCCTAGGGGTTAAAAGTCCCTTACCCATTTCAGTTTTTAACCGCTTTTCTCTGCATTTCTATTTAGTATTCCCCAATGGCTTGCGCTCCATTTCTCTGGATCTTTGCAGCAAGATGAGAAAGTAGAAAATTATAATAAAATAAAAGAAAACAAAACACTTTATAGAGGCCATCGAGAAGAAGAAAGTAAGACCTTAACTAGGTCTCAGCAAAGCTTAGTAGTTTGTCCTGAGGGTCCTCTCTTTTATTTCATGCGAGTAGAAGTGAAGACGAGAGATAAAAAGAAAAACAACACAAAAATCAAGAGTTTTAGAAAAAAGTGAAAGTTAAAGGTAAAGAGGGAGCAGACCATTTACTGTCAATTGACAAGAGTTATTTTCACTTTTATCTTGCACGACTTGGGATTTCTCGAAATTTCTTAGAAATCCATTCCTGATTGTATAACACACAAAACACCTCAGCTCACTTGTGTAATGCTTTTCAATCATGCCAAATTATGTCGTACATTAATTGTCAAGATCATGGCAGAAGATTCAGAGAAAAAAGTTTTATCGATCAGGCTCTGTTTAGATGTGTTGTCTGTTTAGATGTGTTCTCTGTTTAGATGTGTTCTCTCTTTAGATGTGTTCTCTCTTTAGATGTGTTCTCTGTATCCCAAGAGCTAATAGAAGTCCAATTAAATAATAAATTTCTCATTATTTTCTAAAATATTAATATTTAAAAAAGAAATGTAATAAAATCTCGCAGATGGAAAGATTCACTAGAGTTGACTACAGTTCTATCCGAAAGAAACTTGTCACTAAGAACTTTCTTGAAAAGAAATATCGTTCAAAACTTTTCTGACAAGTAGAATTGCATTATCAAGCAATAAGTGTTCTATAAAATATCCGCTTTGTAAAAAAGACTTTTTTATTTGAGAAATTTATTTTTTAAAAACTATTCTATTAATTTAATTTGAAGAAAAAACTGTGTTTTATCAAAATAGATTTTTTATTTGTTTACTATTGAAATTTAGAATTAATTCTAATTATGGTCCTGGCATAAATATTAAATATTATGCAAATGTAAAATTGGCTTGAGCTTGAGACTCGGTTTCTTTAGAATCTAAAGAAATGAAACAAAAATGAAACAGAAATGAAACAGAAATGAAGTACTTGGCAATTTGTTTATGAATTCTTAGAGTTTAAGCAAAAGTTGTAACAGTGGGAAATAAAATACTTTGTAAGTGCCTCGGAAAGGAAAGTGTTGAACGTGTATATCCCGAGTATCTTTCTGACTTTAATGGTCTCAAGTATGTAGAGTTCATGCGAATGAATATATTTATCCTCTGCTAGCAAATGCGATAAAAAAATGTGAGTTCCATACAGTACGAGGAGGAGGAGAAGAAGTTGTGGAGGAGTAAAGGGAGCTGGGATTTTGTGGCAAGGCATTAAAAGTTACCAAGTGCAAAGTTTCTTCTGGGATCATCCTGGTAACGGGCGTTGCAGTAGCACACTTAATCCTTTTACCTGCAGCCAATTTTTCTCATCTTGCCCTCTTTTATCCTCCCTACTCGTTGACGCTTTCTTACTCCTTCTTTCCATCTTCTCCAGTCCGATCCCTTTTCTTGAGTATCTTTCCTATTTATCCGAAGAGGCTGGCTCTATCACTTTACCCAACCTTCCCCCTTTAATTCATCCTATTTCTCTTCTACTGTGTTGCAAAAGTTTACCCTCTACCCAACTAATATACACTTTATATAGAAGCGACTATATACACACTGTGTCTATCACTATCTTAATTTTTATGGTTTAAATAAAAATATGTAAAGAACTATACAAAAAAAGTAATTAAATTTTGTATAATAATTATATTTACATACATACGTACTATATAGTATACAATATAGCAGTCCTGCAATATAGTATACTATATGTTCTATATACTATACAATACTATATGTACTATATACTGTACAATACTATATGTAGTATATACTATACAATACTATATGTACTATATAGTATACTACATTGTGTTGTATATAGCATATACAAAAGGTCAATATATATACTATTATTCTTAGTAATGTTTTCTTGTAGTTTCTTTATAGAGATTAATGGTGATTGAACTGAGCTTAATCCTTACTAGTAGACGTGAATTTCGCGAACTAATCAAGACTTGTGGTTCGCGTGATCCAATGAAACGAGGACCAGTCACGTTTTGCACTCTGAACTCACAATGGACTATGCGGAACAAATAATAGCTTGTCACATCTCTCAATATATACGTATATTGAGATAAACATTCGACTAGCGTCAAATATGAATTTATATATGTATTTAAAATAATGCAGATGAAGAAAATATGTTTATGCGAATCATCCTTATAATTCGTTTAAAAATAGAAAAAATTACAAAATGTCCAATTTTTATTATAATTAATAATATTATAATATAATATTTTATTATAATTAATAATATTATAATATAACATGTTATTATAATTAATAGTAATACTTATTATATCTTATTTAAGAAATAACAATTTTTAAGATGCGGATTTTTTTTATTTAATTTTGTTTTTGATATCAAAGTTTTACTGACAAGTTTAACGGATAGAGTTTGTAAAAGTCATTAGACACGGTAACATCATACACAAAAGGAGGATGCAAGAGTCTATGCAACTAAACTGAATTAGTTATCGACCCTATAAGTTTGCGGTTCGTTGCACGCTTTGACGCCAAATTATTGTGTCGTACATTAATTGTCAAGATCGTGGCATTTGACAAAGAGTTATCTGACAATTTCAATACCATTTAAAAGATTACAATGACGTATTATTAATATAGGAGTGTAAAAAAGTATTACAATGGTATTATTAATATAGGGATGTAAAAAAGTATTACAATGGTATTATTAATATAGGGATGTAAAAAAGTATTACAATGGTATGCTGATTATGTAATTGTAAAGTTTAAGAAACTAAACCAATTTCACGAGATTGAATGATAGGATTAGTTTGTTGATGTTCTCTTTTGAAAAGCAGTGAATAAATTTTATTGAAAACACGATCAAGATAGGCTTTGCTTTGACGAGTAGGAAGGAAGCGGCAAAGGAAAAAACTTGATCACCAAGTCGATGTAATTTAAAAAGTTCCAGTCTCTCCCTTGAAATTGATAAATCGCGCGAAGCACTTTTTCTCATGGTGTACAATCAGCGGTAATCTGCTCCTGCAAAAGTAATAAGTTGGAAAGTCCATTTTCCGCGTTTCTCATGCCACCTTTTTTCGACAATAGCCCTTCTTTAACATCCATCGCCCTAACAGAGGAAAATGACTAATTGCCAACTTTTAATTACGTGTCCTGGATTCAAATTTTCACCCTCAATAATTCATATTATTAAGTCGCATCATTTTTCCTTATATAAAATATCCTCTATCAAGAATTTGTTTTAACTATATAGAATATTAGAGTATGACACAAAGATATTTCTCAAAAGTTCAGTTATAACGTTTCATTCTAGTTTTATGTTAAAAAATGTTACGACATTCCAATTAATACCTATACATAATAAACAATGCTAAATATAAATATAATAAATATAAAATAAAATAAAAATATATAAATATAAATGTATAAATATAAATATAATTGCTATAAATTTAAGCAATAAGTAACTTAAATAAAATTGAGCCAAATTAAAGAGAATTGAATTGTAAATAAATTGAATTTGAAATTTGCAAATAATATATTTTAATGCAACTCTAAAAGTATCTCACAAATTTAGATGATTGACGATTTCATATTACATTCTGCATTGAATAATAATCGATGATTTTTATAAGGGAATAACTCAGAGCCTAGACATTGGGTTATCGATATGTAAATAGAATTCATTCTGATTCAAAAAGCAAGAGAGCTAAGTAGAAATTTCGTACCGACATATATATTCTCGTATTTTATCCAGATGATTGCTTAATGCACGGTATGGCTCGTTTCATGGATAAGGGACTAAAGACGGCTTGGGTATTAACGTCATTCATTGCCGAAGATTGATGGAACTATCCTCTCTTGACAGAAACACCCTTCGTTCTTCTCGGCAGTGCCTCACCCACCAACTACACCAACGCAGACGCAGTCTGTAAAAAAACTATCTCATCGCCAATGAAAAAATACAACAACAATTTCAGATGCCGTTTATAAATAAATATTTTTGTTTTATTCCGCATTCATGCGAAAAATATCACACTTCAATTCTGTAATAACACTAGATCTGGACCCTGAAATTTGAAACGACTGAAATTTGAATCTATATAGATTTTATACGTCAAGATGATTCTATCACTCAGCATTAAAGAAATATCAGAATTTAATTATATGTTTACAAATTCTTTAAACCAAGTAATGCGAATATGCTGACTGACTTTGACCATATCGAGAGAACTGTCTTAAAATATCTTTGATGGAAAATTAATTCTTTGGGCTGTATACATTTTTTTCGTTTTTCTTTTTCTTTGTCTTATTAAATTTAATAATTTCATTTGTCTTATTCAAACACTTGATATTCTAAAGTTAGCGCATAACAAATACATATAAAATAAAATTTTTATTTAAATTCCGTAATTATTTATTCCGTAATGAACGAAATTTATATAAAAAACTCTTTATTTATTTTATGTCAGTTTTATAAAACTGGTTTTATATAAAATAGGATATATATATCCTATTTTATACAACCAGATTTAAATAAAGTAGGATACATATATCCAATTTTATACAACCAGTTTTGAATAAAATAAGATACATATATCCTATTTTATAAAACCAGTTCTAAATAAAATAGGATACATATATCCTATTTTATAAAACCAGTTCTAAATAAAATAGGATACATATATCCTATTTTTTATTGTATATAAAGTAGGCTAGTTAAGAATGCAAAATTATAAGTCCCAAAGTGGATCTTCTATTCGAGATCGAATTGTCGCAGTGCGGTAGTAGTAAGGGCAACTGAGAAATTCTCCTCTCTCTCTCTCTCACCCTCTGTTACTCACTCACTCAATCACTCACCCATTGTAAATCATTTTCATTGAGTTTTACGGTTTTATCGATTAATTTTATTTCATTTTTTATTAACAAAGTACACATATCCACTTTCATGACATTTTTTTTATATTCTATTAAAAAAATGAGCATTTAAAAATGTTTGTGCTTTTTGCAGATAAAACTTTATGAAGAATTTTATTTGAAACTAGACCAATAAATTAAAATATAAATATTAAAATTGACCTTAAAAATGTTTAAACTTGAGTATTTATTCCTTTCACAAAATAATTATACTATTATTTAATTTATATTGGTAAGGTCTTTGGATTTTCAACCTTGTCTTCAATATAATATTCGCAAACTAAAGGTCGTATTCAAGTACCACAAAGTATGGAAGACGGGCCAGGAATTTATCATTTCGCTTCTTCGAGTACCAAAGCAGTGACAAGGCTGAAATTGCAGTATTTGGGAGTCGAGTGGAGGCTCGGGAGAAGAGGAACAGAGTGGAGATTGGAGGATAGACAGACAGAGAAAAAAGATAAGAAAAGCAAAATGTCTGGAAAAATAGGAAATAGCGATAAAATCATGTTAGAAGGAGAAAGAACTGGTCATATAGAAAATAGAAGGCTTGATGGTCACATCTTTAAAAGACCAAATTAAAAGAATTTATAACGAAATTATAAGAATTAAGGAAATTATAAGAATTAAGGAAATTATAAGAATTAACGAAATTATAAAGAATATTACTAATAAATAAAAATAGACTTTATTGAATGAAGGAATTCAAGCACTAAAAGGAAGAAGCACTAAAATTGGTCTCAATAGATAAAAAGAATGTATGCCAGTCAGGTTATCGTAATAAGAACATTAACTTTTTGCAAACACGCATGAACTGAGCTTTTATTCACAGGGTACTTGCTCAGGAAATAACGGTTCAAGCAAACATCGCAAATGGGTTAATGGGATCTCTGAAAACGAGAGTCTACACCCCGACTGCATACTTTCTTCCCCTCTAAACCTCTTCCCTTTCCCACTCTTTTCTCCCCCTCTGTATTATTATTGGTATGACTTAGTAAAACTTGAAGTTTGTCTGGAATTTTCGATTTTTAGACGAGTATATAACTGTATATATGAGTATATAACATGGAATATATAACATAGAAGTATATAACTGTGTCTTTAACCAATTAAAATAGTGAGCAAACACAGAAAAAAAGAAGTGTAGTTTTAACCCTAATATCCGTGTCAAAATAAGCTGAATCTATTTGTATCCTTAACTTTATATTGATTTTCAGTTCATTTCTGGTTTTAACACGAATGCAAGTACTTTTCTAAAACTATTTGCATCAAATCGAACACTTAGTTTTTTCTGTGAACCCTAAGTCTGACGAAGAGGCAGAACTAAGCACCTTGAAGATAGAAAGTTCAACAGAGAGAAGTAAGGGGGATGAGAAGAAACACGGGAAGACAATAGTAAAGAAAAAAGAAAGTGAGGAAATAGGGAAGGGAAGTAATCCTTTTCGATAAGTTGTGCCTTCCGTGAAAAGAATATACATAAACTCTCAAAAACATACTTGACTGCCATTTTCAGACTCAAAATTGGGCTGTAAAAAAGACTGTTTTACTGTGAAGAAAAACTGAGAAATTCACGAGATGTAGGAACCGAAATCGTATTTCGTTTAGGCACGCTTCGCGCGTCGGCTTGAACATCTCACACGAGACAACATCCAGGGCATAATTTTCTGATGACTTGAAGTACTCTAGTACACGAGTAATGTCGCTAACCTAAGAGGATACAATATGTTGAGGATGGAAGAGATGAGAGAGAGAGAGAGAGAGAGAAAGAGAGAGAGAGAAAGAGAGAGAGAGAGAGAGAGAGAGAGAGAGAGAGAGAGAGAGAGAGAGAGAGACAGGAGAGAGCTACGTTAGTGCGCCACCACGAGAAACGAGATCCTCGTCGCTACACTCTGCTTGTAACTCTAGAGGAACTCTGATTGCTGTACACCACTGGGGTATTTACCCCTAGAGTCTTCTGTCTCAATCTATCAGAGGTCTCCAGCTCTAGTATTAATCCATTTACAAAAGACCTTGTGGTGTAAATACTACCGCTACACTTAGAAGTTTATCTTTCAACTTGATGGCTTTTTGAATACTGCCATCAAAACTTTACTTTAAAGGATATTCATTCTGGAGTCTAAAAGCGTGACTCGAAATTAATCAAACTATATTATAAAAGTTTACTTAGAAAAATTACTCATAACGCGTCAGCTAATAGAGTTATCCACTAGAGTCAATCTCATTGTACATTCACGTCATTCACGGACAATTTAATCGCTACCAGATTATGTATAAACCTTATATAACACTGCAAAAAATGGTGTCTTAAAAGTGGGACAAAAGTGTCTTGTCTGGGCAAAAATGTCTTAAATTAAGGCATTTTTTGTGTCTTACTCACCAAATATGTCTTAATTTAAGACGTTTTTGCTCAAAATAAGACACCATGTTTTTGTAGTGAATATATTCACTACAAAAACATGTAAAAAAACATGTACACTGTAAAAACAAGTGTCTCAATTTAAGACGTTTTATCCTCACTTTTGAAACGTTTAATCTCAAAAAACACGTCAAACGTTTCAAAAGTGAGGACAAAAGATCTTAACTTCAGACACTTGTTTTTACAGTGTATATGTGATACATATTACAGTGTAGATGTGATACATATATATTAGGTATACACAGAAAACAAATTGGGTTAAATCCGTTTCGAGTTATTTTGAACCAATGCTAAAGTACACAGACGGTGGCGCCCTCTCACTGGATAATATTTGTTTCGTATTGTTTCAACACGATTTTAGAGTTCAAATAGCACTTATTATTTCTAATAGTATTAAGCAAAGACGACTTGAAAGTTTATAACAAACATGAATAATTGTCATATAGAGTCAAAAATATAGTAAATGTATTTAGTAATTTAAATAACATGAATTATTATTATATAGTAAATGTATTTAGTAATTTAAATAACATGAATTATTATTATATAGTAAATGTATTTAGTAATTTAAATACCATGAATTATTATGGTTGGAATACACTTTAGCTACAGCCTTATTATGAAACGGCTGCAGCTTATAATTTGACTTTGGGATTCATATATATACTTATCTTTTTTGAGTGACAATTATAAGCGTATGACAAAAGCGATAATAATAAAACTAAAACTTATCATTATATAATGAGTTTGAGTTCACTTTGTGCAAAATCCTTTAAGCCAATTTACGCGTCTAACTTTGGTATAGCACCGGTTTATCCCCAGTGGACGATTGTAGGGCGAAGAGAGCGCTAAGCGTTAAGGGTTCATGGGACAACAGCTCTTCCGGGATCTCTTTCCCTCATTCCTTTATTCCTTACACATTTTCTTTGCCTTTTTTCAACACCATTCCCCTAGGAATCATTCCGCTTGTGTCGAATTAAGAAAAAGCGGATGCCACTTGCGACACCAAGTCAGTCTTGACTATTAATCTTTCCAAAGAAACACGTTCTCTGTCACTTCAAGTTCAAGAAAATATAGCAAAAAATTCAAGCGTCTTATAGAAACGAACATTTTCTCGCTTTAATCCTCTATCTCTTCATTTTTTTTATACTTATCAAGAATGGCATTGAACAAAATCGATAACCTTTGTGACAATTCACTTTTATTGCTTTCAATTTGTGTGTTAAACGTATTTTCTATAACCATTCGAGTTAAGGAACTTATTCTTATTATAAAAGAAGAAGAAAGCTGCTTATTTTTAGTACTTTTTTTCAAAATGCATATATGTAAAATGAGCGTTAAATAGTTTCTTAATCATACAACTTAAAGGGTTGAATTTAGGAAATTGGTCATCAAAAGCATTGATTTTTTGACCTTTGTTTTTTATATTTTGAACAAGTTTATGAACATTCTCATTTAAATACTTTCTGCCTTGTCGGTAGGATGCTTTTAATGTATAACTAATAATTCTATAATTCTTTAGTGTAAAATATTTACTGTCCAAAGAATTCAATTGTTTTGGCATAATATCTTCTTTATGTAACCCAATGTAACCTTATTATAATCTAATTTGGACTGTAAACATGTTTTAATTCTGAATTAGATTCATTGATCTGATTAAGTCTACAACAGTAAACGAAAATTGCAAATGTATTGTTCAATATTGTTGTACAAATATGTATGAACAAATATTGTTTAATATTGTTGTACAAATATGTATGAACAAATATTGTTCAATATTGTTGTACAAATATTGTTCAATATTGTTGTACAAATATTGTTCAATATTGTTGTACAAATATTGTTCAATACTGTTGTACAAATATGTATGAACAAATATTGTTCAATAAATAAACAAATTGCTGGCACCTGAAAAAATACCAGAAAATTCAAAATAATTGTGGAAAATCTTGTAGAAATTGTGAGGAATCCGACAGAAATTAATATTACGTAAGATAGCAAGGCAGAATTTGAGTAATTGTCAAGTTGTGACATGTTTACTAAATTTTTACAACTTGCATGCGTGCACAGTAATCTGCGTTACGAATAAAATATTTTTCTCTCAATGTGTACATAAATTAAAAATCAATAACATTCATTTAAGCTCTCAAGCGAATTTAAACTCGTTCAAATCAAATAAAACGACCAAATCCGATTCTCGACTCGAAAATTTCCAGATAAATACAATTTACAGCGTGATAGGTTTAATTAAAGGACTATGCATTGCATAATTTACCTTTCATGTCATACTTTTTCTTTTCATTTGCAGCTTACTCATTTCCGCTAGCTTAATTCAATATTTTGCTGATAATCAGCCCTATATATTAAAGAAAATGTGACAAGATTTCTTAACGTTTATGAGAAAATAATAAAGTTTTAATAAAGTTTTAAATGTGCAAAAGTATAGCATTTTGTAAAACAAACATAAATTATAGAAGCAATGGGACATTTCGCTAGAGGAAAAGCTCACTTTCAAGAAAAGTAAAAGTACCTTTGAAAGTAGCTATTAAAGAATCACGTGTTTGGGTCGCGTGTTCGGTAAAATCGAGTGTTAATATCATGTGCGTCAGAATCGTTGAAAATGCCTGAATATGATGGTAAAGGGGTGGTAGTTAAGGGGCAAGAGGAGGCCACTCTGCAAGCCCGTAACTTGCTAACTTGTAGTGTGGGCGCGTGCACACGAGTAAAAGCCACGTGTTTCGACGTATAACAAGAGAGAGATCGAAACTATGCAAGAGAATGCGGAAACTAAAAACAGACAGAAAAGAGAGAGATAGAGATAGAAATGGCGTCACCGACGTACGGCGTCGCACAACACACCACACCCTCGAAAGCTCAGTGGATCGATAGACACCCTCTCCGATGCTGGAAGAGCGAGCGAGAGAGACAGGAAATCCGAGTTTGTGACAAAGAGCGGGATACAGAGGGATGATGTAAGAGTGAAGGGGTGAGTGAGACAAATTGCCCGAGATCTCATCGTGTGCCAGTACCTACTGTTTTTTCCTCATATATACCTGCTTTCAAATATATTTAAAGCTGTTTTATACTTCTTTAGAAATAATCATTTAATCAACATCACTTTACATTTCTCTGATTTGTGTTCCATTAATTTGTAATATTTTAAAAAATCGAGATGACTATTTATTACTAAACAGACAATCACAATTATTACCAAATTATAATAGACAATAACAATTATTATTAAATTATAACAAACAATAACAATTATTATCAAATTATAACAAACAATAACGATTATTATCAAATTCAAACAATAACAATTATTATCAAATTATAACAAACAATAACAATTATTATCAAATTATAACAAACAATAACAATTATTATCAAATTATAACAGACAATAACAATTATTACCAAATTTTTGTTAACATGTTCTTCATAGTTTCATGTTGTTATTTGATTAACGAATTTTACATTATAAACAATTATACATACGTATATATACAGTAAGGGAGATTTAAAACCACACAGTAGGAAAAGCAAGAATAGTCAGACCAACGAAATAAGACTAAATTAAAAAGTAGAAAAAGCAAAACATAGTCTGACCAACGAGATTAAAATCCAGTCAGTGGAAAAAGCTAGCATAGTCAGACTAACTTAGTAAAAAGGAAGAAAATTAGTAGTAGTGCCTTAGTAAAACGAGGCAGTAGAAAAAGTAAGTATATTCAGACCAAAGTGCAGTTAGACAATATTAAAAAGTAGAAAAGACAAACATAGTCAGACAAAGGATTTTAAACCATTCAGTGGAAAAAGCTAGTATAGTCGGACCAACGCAGCAAGGGAGGTTTGAAATAAAACAGTAGATAAAGCAAAAATTGTCAGACCAAATGATTAGCTTGCTTCTTCTACTGTCTTGTTTACAATCTTTTTTTGCTTCGTTGGTCTGACATTGCTTGTTTCTTCTACTGACTGGTTTTAAATCTATGTTCTATTACGTTGGGCTGACTATGTTTGCTTTTTCTACTGTCTGACTAAACTTTCTTAATGCATTGATCTGGCATTTATCTTATCTATGCGTTCATAACAAACTGTATTATAATAAATAATTCAAATTTCTGGATTGAAAGTGATGGTTCCAAATATCAATGAGGGATTCGAGGTGTGAAAACTAAGTAATAATTGCAGGATCATTTGTGAAACTGAATATCTATGTTTGGGTTATGCGTTAAAATATAGTTCAGAGAAACCGATAGTGCGAGTATATAGTACGAAGATAATGTTTACTTCATTAGTCATATTGCACTCGAACAGGATTATTAATACAAATTCAATTTTCATAGTTTATCAATAGAGAAGCCATTTATGAAATCAATGCATACATTTTAATATAAATATAAATAATGTAAACCAGAAATTGAAAGGTCCTGGGTTCGCCCCCAGCGCAGTTGATGTCAACAATTTTTTCACAGTTTTCAATTTTTCAAACAATATTATAATGTATACATTAATTATATTATATTTATATTATTTACATTATTTACTATAGTAAATACATAAACCCAAATACCCATCTTGAAGCCTGTGGCTTGATAAATGCATAATTTGATTGAAATAAATATAAATAGTGTTAGTTTAGTTTATATATTTTATAATTTTAAACAACTTCTTAGGGTATGTGTTTACAAATATTTTGCAAAAAGTATATAAATTTGAAGAGTTTAAAAATACGTAACACTTTTAACTTAACTAAATTTTAAGAAACTTGCAAGTAGAAGGAAATTAAATCTTTACAAACCTGTACTCTTTTGGTGACAATTAAATCAAGTTTTACTCCGAACTTTCTAATTCAAAAACTAAGAAAGTTATACTACCGACATGTAATTTAGGAAGTTTGAGCTTCAAGGCATAAAACAGTAAAATTAATTTTGAACTTGAAGTACAAGATGAAGAAAACATTGATGGTAAAGCGACTATAAAGGACTCATTAAACCTTTTCATATTTGCTTTTACAGTTATAGACATACCATTTTTTTTTATTTATTTAGTGAGTGCTGCTTCAAATAACATTAACATAATTATAATAGGAAATAAAATGCGTGTATTCTCGAATAAACTATTTTATAAATAAATTATTTTATGGGTTCAAATTTGTGCAAAATATTTTAAATGTACCACATTTATTTAAGAGCATGCATTCTAACAAAAGTATACAATAAAATGAAAACATTCTTTATACCTTTTCTCCAATAAATAAAAACATTTTGAAAAATTGAAATAGTTAAAAACATTTTGTTTAATAGGAATAATTTTTGAAAAATATTAATAAACGTGAAACTTTTTTTAAACTGTGTTAAAAAATCTGCACCTGTGCTTAAAATCGTCGACCACGGATTACGAGAAATAAGACCCCAGAGATGAATCTGAGCTTTCAGTAGGGAACCCTACTTGTCTTAAAAATTTATTCTCACATTTTCTTATAGAATTTTGCACTACAATAAATATTGAAAAGAATCTATTCCAAAATAACAAAAGCAAATAAGTAACAAGAAAAGTTCAGATTTTTTTTCATGAAAGAGTGTTTTAAAAATCATTCAGGAATTGTTGAATTTATAAAAAGTTATCAAAATAACTTTTCAAATCAACAATTCCTTTTCACGTATAATTGATTCTTTTCGATAATTATATTATACTAAAAATGTACGTCAAGATGATTCTATCACTCAGAAATTGATTAAAGAAATATCAAAATTTAACGATCACTCCGAGTCAGGGAAATTTTGTAATGTAAAATGTATAAATGTAATGTAAAAATGTAAAAAATGTATCTGCCAATTAAAAGTAGAGTGGTTAGTTTAAAAAGTAGTGCCAATTAAAAATAGTTTTATGGTTTTGATTTGTATTAGTTGTTTGAAAATTCATTGTATCAATGACCAAATTGAGAACATTTTGTAGACGACTCTCAACCCTCAAAGACATTAAGCGCACAATTGGTGCGAGACAAAGTAGTACAACAGACAAAAAGGGGTGGAAAAGAAGTAGTAAAAATGGAAGAGGAATTTCACTGTGTATCAGTGAGAAAAAAAGTTGAACATGTATGTGATACGTGATGGATGAACCGGAAACCACAGGTCTTACCGTGTGAAATTGATTAGCAAGGCAGAATCATTTGATCCTTTTTTTGTTATTTTTTTCCAACTATTCCTCTTAGAATTCATCATTTCATAAAAATGGAGATTATAGGTAAAGTTTTACATGCATTTTTCTGAAAATTGAAGAGAAAGAAAATATAGCAAGTGCATGTAAGAATGAAATTGAGAGACGAAAAGAGGGTAAGAATCCTACGAGCAGTAAATACTTATCAATACCAAGCAGAATTCCATCGACCCAACCTTTCTCAAAGGCCTCGTAAAATGAAATCGACTCAAAGAAATATCTACCCTTGGGGAATGTCAAACCTCAAGTTCACTTCATAATTGACATTCTCCTTCTAAGACTATGTTTTCATCATCCTCCAACTTAGTATGTACTTAATTTTTCTTACACTATTCCATTTACTGTTTCTTATAGATACAAGATGTTAATATTATAGGTACAGAATTAATTCTCATTCATAATTCTCATTCATAATTCTTATTCTCATAATTCAAAATATTTCCTATCAAATATTAATGACAACTAATTACTGCTTTAACATCCTGCCAACAGGTAGTCATTTTGGTAATAAATTAGATTGATTTTAAGCGAATGCATGAAACTTGAGAATAAGAGAATTTTGAAATTGTACAAGATTCAAGAATCAAGATACACCTTGAACAGACAAGTGAATTTAATGATGGCAATTTAAAATACCAAGCAACAAGATCTGATTACTTGATATCGTGAGGATATTGCACGAAGAAAGGTTAATTGAAGCAATCATTTTAATGAGATCAAATATGAAAGTTGACATATTAAAAATTTTAATTTAAAATCCTTAGAAAAAACAACATAGTGGACATTTCAAAAAATTTTGATCAACTATAAAATCTATTATGTTGTAACTATACATAACTGTTGTTT
Organism: Ganaspis sp. Gsp50; assembly: GCA_011057455.1. Classification (NCBI taxonomy): domain Eukaryota; kingdom Metazoa; phylum Arthropoda; class Insecta; order Hymenoptera; family Figitidae; genus Ganaspis; species Ganaspis sp. Gsp50. Next base: position 13,975 of record WNHD01002348.1, on the reverse strand, counting down.
ATAAATTATATTAATTATAATATGCACTTTGCTTTCCTTATAATCAAATATCGTATAGAAAGTGACTAAAACTGTTCCAAACCTGCTGCATATCACATAAGAGTATAACCACTATAGAGATTAAACTATAGTTTTAAACTATAGTTCAAAACGCATTAAATTGTTTTATAAAATACATATTTTTCGCTCATATTTTAATCTTACTTTTCTTGAAAATTTGTCTACTTTTGTTTTTAAATGAATAAAGTTAATTAAACAGAAAAGAAAATACTTGAAATAGGCGTTGTAAGTGAGTTTGATTTAAAAGCGATTTATTTGAAGAAACCTTCCGACCGCGCTTGAGAGCTAATTTCGAGAAAAAGAACTGTTGTCTTTTACTGCGAGCGGCGTCAGAAACTGTGAAGGAGCGAGTTGAGAAGAGGGATAAAAGTGATTTTGAAGGGCTAAAGCTAATTGCGAGCGTCCTTGGGTTTACCTCAAAAAAAGCCACCGATTACGCTGTGCCATTATTCTTCTTTGCCATTCCCAACTCTTCTCTCGTTCTCTTCAAGGGTGAAACTACATAAAAAAGCAACCCTTAACGAGTACCGTTCCGCTTATTATAAGTCCTTGCTTCTTCTATTCCTTCGGCAATTTGATAAGCAAAAAAACAGGAAGAAAAATAAACAGTAAATGAGAAATCATATTGCAATTGACTTGCACTTTTTCTTTATTGACTTTTAATTGCTAGCTCTGTCAAACAATAGTTAGCTCTCGTTAATTATAAGGCAACACTGAAAAAGTACAATTGCCATAGCAATTTGGAACTAGCAATTGGGAATTTGCAATTGGGAATTTGCAATTGGGAATCAGCAATTGGGAATAGACAAGTGGGAATTGATAGTAATAATACTTTTCATATTTGTGAAGAACAGTTTGAGAGAAACATTATTAAATCGAAATAGCAAGGAGAGGGGCCAACGTTTATGGGGTTGCCTTTAGCAGTAAAACGTACGATTTGATGGCAACCAATACATTTGAGCTTATCACCTTATCGCGAATGGGTATAACCAGCTAGCTGTCTCCCACCTCGGCCTAACCGCCATAAAATACAGTATGAACCCCAACCTCCTACACCTCACAAATCGACCAATTCACCAGCCGCCTCTCCTCTACATTTACCCCTTCAAACCACTCTACTGTTTCTAGTGACATACTCCTACTCAGTTTGACTCACAGTTTAAATGCTTAACAGTGCCTTTTTAATTCAATTTAATGCTAACATATAAGCGAATATACAAACAAATATACAAAATCGAAAATCGTCACGATTACAATGCTTCCTCTATAAGGAAGCAAAAAGTACACAAAAAAAATTGTAAACTTATCAATTTAGCTGCAAGTAGACATTTTTATTTATTGCTTGAGAAAATAATGATAGGATAAAACACTGCCCAAAACTGATGCTTTAAAGTAACAGTTAAAAAGGATAATATAGCAATTCCGCTGGCTAAATACAACTTAGGTCCTATATTTCAAGGTCTACTTTATGTCTTGAATTTATATTAAATGTCAATTAAAATTGTCAAAATAGTCATTCATTTTAATATCAATTTGGTATTATTTAATATCAATTAGATATTATTTAATATCAATTATAATTGATATTATTGATATTATAGATGTTATTTAATATCAATTATTAATAGAAAAATATATTCTTTATATAATTATTAAACTTATTTTACTTACACTTTTTTTTATTTTCTCGTTGTCGGTTGCAAATAGTGGGAAGGTATATTCGTTTCAGAATACATTGGTTTTTATTTATTTGATTTTATCAAAAAAAGTAAAAGCATAAATTTTTCTGCACGTAGTGTCTACTGTATTAAAGTACAACAAACCATTCAATCTAAAAAAAATTGAAACAAATTGTCATTCATAAAGGCAAAAAATTTCCATATCGTAAAAAAATTGAGAGGAAAAACGGGATGAAAATTTTCAATCAGTTTCAAAATATCAACGCATAAATATTTAACCCATTATATATTCTACAAATGAAACTTGTTAAATTTATCGTCTGCCACTTGGAAAACTGTGTACAGCGTTGATTGATGCCTTTCATTTTTCTGTTACATAAACAATAGCAATGAAGTTTCGTTATATTTTTTGTATTATCAGTGTACCAACTATTATTGTAACTTGGCGCATTACAAAATAAAAACTTTAATTACCTAAAAAAAGATTACCTGTGAAAGAGAAACAATAAAAAATTACAAAATAAAAATTTTAATTACTTAAATGTAAAAGAGAAACAATAAAGAATTACAAAATAAAAATTTTAATTACCTGAATGTAAGAGAGAAACAATAAAAATTAATTACATTTTCAATTTAATTTTGAATAATTAATTTATATTCACACTAAAGTGATATTCGATTGCTTCAACTTGAAATTCATTTCTTAAATTGTAAATTGCGAGCTTTTGATTAAAAGTTAAAGTGAGAGTTAAACATTTTGATATCACTAAAAATAGATACATGTATTATGTTTACATGCCCATGGGACTACTCATGGTATATGACTTGAAAGCTCCCCTTCTTTTTCATCCTTTTTAACAGAAGCCATATAGCCTCAAGCCAATCCGTCCCCTTGCTTTTTCTTGTTTCTTTTGTCACATATTGGAAAAATAACAATCTTTTTCTCCCTTTTACTCTTTCAATTTATTTTTTTAGTATTTTCTCTGTTTTTTTTTGCTTCATATTTAGTTCACTTTCTGACTGATATATTTTGTTTTAAAAGTTTTTTTTTGTTTTTTTTTGTTTTGTTTTGTTTTAAAAAGAACAAGTTTTTGTTAAACATAGAGAGACAAAAAATAATCATAAATAATAAAAAATAATCATATTTAATAAAAAAATAACCATAAATAATGAAAAGTAATCATAGATAATAAAAAATAACCATAAGTAATAAAAAGTAATCATAGATAATAAAAAATAGTCATAAATAATAAAAAATAATCGTAAATAATAAAAAATAATCATAAATAATAAAAAATAATTATAAATAAATTGAAAAATAATTATTGAAGGAAATGAAGCATCCTAAAGAATGTCAAAAATTTCATTTTTTGCGCTTGTGAAAATGTGCTATTGAAAAAGTGAAGAAGATTATGGAAAGTAACGTGTCACTATACATGAAGTTGACAACTGTCATGAGCAAAAAGGCAATGGTCTTAAGGGAAAAGGAGGCAGGGAGTAGGAAAATCCATCTGCGAAAAGTTTGCTTAAACTTGTACAAATTTATCACTACCTTCTTCTCAATAAAAAGTGAAATCTTTTCAAGCAACATTTCAAGTGAGAAAACGGTTTTATTGTTGAATACAGGCAGATAATTGTATATATATGTATATATATCAATATATATAGATGTAGACATACGTATAGATATACATATATAGATATACATATATAAATATACATATAGATATACATATAGATATACATATAAATATACATATAGATATACATATAGATATACATATAGATATAGATGTATATATAGATATACACATAGATAATTGTATATCAACGTATATATATTTTGTATACATATATTTATAAAGAAACTGCAATTATAAGAAGATAAAAAGAAACTTTATCCAGTCAAGAGTTAAACCGCATTACATTTTACAAAGTACGGAATAACATATTCTAGTGAAATTGAATGACTCAAGGAACCGCACAAGTCAAATGGACTTGACCAAAATGGAAACGAGGATTCCTCAAGAGTATTGTTAGCAACATCCCTGTTGAATCTGAAATTTCTAGTGCAAGGTGCACTAGAAAGCACAGTGCACAATCCACTGTGGCTTTATTCCTAGAAATGCGACATCCCTACGTCTTTTGTCTCACATAGTCGACAGGATACAGTTAGATTGGTCATCTATGTATACATTGTACACGTATATACGCACGTCCGCTCGAGTACGTCAAACGCTTTCGCATTTCTGAAAACCTAAGGGAAATCTCACTCGCGTTGCAGGACACGAGAGTGTCATTTATCCTTTCGGTTTGCAACTCTCGACTCTCAACTATTCTCAGACCAATCGACCTTTTTCGCGACGCAGACAATAGCAAGTCTGATTGTAGAGTTTCAAAATATGTGTCTTTTTCATGAAAAAGAGAAGACACATTTTGTTATCAATAGATTAGCATAAACTGCGAATGCAAATTGTGAATGTAGATGCTTTCTCGTACAATTATTCAAGCCGTTACTTAAAGAAATAAACAGGTTTAATACAAGGGCTGAAATATAGAGAGGAAAAGAAGAAGGGCACTAAGCTCAAGTCTTGTGGCTATAACGAAGCTGTTGTTTTGTGAGCTTTTTTAATGGCTCCGCTCACCAAAAAGTCTCGTTGAAAGTCGTGACTCCGCATCTTTACTTTATCCTTCGTCTTCATCATTCTCCTCCCGACCCCTCATTCCTCCCCATTTCCGTTTTTCTCAGTTTCCTCACCCAACTCCTACTTTTCTTATGATACGACGAGTTCGCATTATTTTCCATTTTCTTGTGCGCATCTCCCAGACGAATGAAGGCTTTTCCAGGAAGAAGATTCCGGACATGATCCTTCTACGGTAACGTGTAAGACCACGGAATTTTCCTGTCTTATGAGAATTGCTTTTATTTTTCCAAAAACAGTTTCAAGTTTTAACAACCGCAAAGTGAATGTTGAATCACTTCAAATTAAATTACAATTTTCCATACCTACAGGTTATTATACACAGGAAAGGTATACATACTTAATCGTTCTTACACTGTAAAAACAAGTATCTCAATTTAAGATGTTTTGTCCTTACTTTTGAAACGTTTGATGTCAAAAAACATGTCAAACGTTTCAAAAGTGGGGACAAAACATCTTAAATTGAGACACTTGTTTTTACAGTGATACTACTGTAGAAACAGTTCATTTTCACGCATCATTATATCATTATTAATTTATCATTATTATTATCATTATTAATTTATCACTGTCATTATTAATTTATCATTATCATTATTAATCATGTTTTACTCAAATTGGCCATTAGATAAAAGTGCCAATTATAAAAACCTTCATCACCTTGATAGTGCACATAAGATTTCTCTTTTTTCTTTATTCAGAAAGCAACAAGAAGTACATGCTCTCTTCCAAGGGCCATTAAGAAGGTGAATCTTGGATTTATTGCATCAAATTTTACGACTCTAGTGCAAGTAAATTCAAGTCTTTCGCCGCGATATATGTTCTGTATGTGTGTCTGTGAGAAAAGGTATGGCATCGTTGCACGACGTAGACATTTTTCGGCTCGTTTCGTTCTAATAGTCCTGCACAGATTCCCTCGAAACACCACCATTTCCCCTGCGATGTGACTCTTTAGTGGCTCCTCCGCCCCTTCCAAGTACTCCAGTTTTCTATCTCACTCGATCGCACGACAATACAATGGCGTGGCGTCGTCAAGCTCAAGCGTCGTGTAGATGACAAACAAAATGGAAAAGAGCAAGAGAGACAAGAAGAACGAGGTTATTTGTATATGTGGCACGAATTGCATATTCGCCCCATAAACTCAGAGCGAGCTTAATTTATCGTTCCGGTGTCGTTGCACCTTTTTCTGCCTATTCCCATTGTGGACTCTGTCGTCTGTTCTGATGCGACAGCGAACATGACTTTTTTAAATCTCACCAAATCACATGTACCTACGCAGACCACCCGCTACTTTTACAAGGTGCAGATCATACAGTATTACTTGTGCCACTTCAAAGTCGTACGCATCTCACGCAAAAATAAACTTTATTCATAATTTCTGTATAAGTTTATTTCATAATTTAATATATAAATTTATTTTATAATTTAATATATAAATTTATTTCATAATTTAACATATACATTTATTTCATATAATTTAATATATACATTTAAGACACACTAGAAATAAAAAGTGCTACTTTAACCCTAAGATCGTGTTAAGACAATACGAAACAAATATAAACGTGAGGGCACCACCGTCTATGTACTTTTGCATTGGCTCAAAATGACACGAAACGGATTTGAACCAATTTTTTTCTGTGACAAAAGTGTAAAGACTGTGATACATATACATATACAAACACTTCTACAATCTATGCATATATTTTCTCTTTCTTCCAATTTCTTTGAATTTTTACTAAAAAGTTTATCAATGAAAACATTTTATTTTTAATTATTATTATTATAAAATAGTGTTTCTACGCTAGCTCTTTCCACGCATAAATCATCAAAATCCTATTCTGATTTCATAGATAAAACTATGAGCTATTAATTTCATTCTTAAAATTCTACTGAAAATCAGTTAAATTTTACTGCAAATTAATACAGTTTTTACTGACTTAGTAGTAATTTGGGTCTCAAGTGAAAGTATCGCCGAGACTTGCTTGTATTGTGGTATCGTCTCGAAAGTATTGTTCATTTTTTTTAAACAAATTGCTCCGTGAACACTGTAAAAACAAGTGTCTGAATTTAAGATGTTTTGTCCTCAATTTTGAAACGTTTAACATCAAAAAACACGTCAAAACTTGTAAAAACAAATGTCTGAATTTAAGATGTTTTGTCCTCATGTTTGAAACGTTTAACATCAAAAAATACGTCAAACGTTTCAAAGTGAGGACAAAACATCTTAAATTGAGACATTTGTTTTTACAGTGTACGTCTGGAATAGTTTTGTAAAAAGAAAACAGCCTATAGTGATTTGTAATAGAAATTTGCTTCATTGCACATTTATTGTAAATCATTATTATTCGATAAATTGAAGTTCAATTAATCTCTCTTGAAATATGTTGAAACCAAACCTATTCAATTGATTTGATTCTCCTCAATGTATTTCGATATTGCAATGGTAACCAGAGACAAGGATAATACAGCGACTAGAAACTCAGATGTCAGACTGAAATTTCGTTATTGATTACGTGCTGAGAGGACATTCTAGACATATTTGAAACATAGATATTATCAGAATACCAACTGTCACCCCCATCTGTAAACATTTCATTTTTCAATCAAATTACTCTCAACGAATAAAGAGCAGAGTGCGGTGTACAAAGAGATGTCTCAAAGATAAAATATCAATTCGTGCAAAAATTTTCTTAAACTTAACTATATAATGCAGTATTAGAAACTCAGTATCAATACAGATATAATAATGTTGTCCACATGATTTTCAATTTTTACGTTCTTTTCAACCTTTTCTATACTTGTATATTGTAAGATAAGAATTTTACAAGATAAGAATTTTACAAGATAAGAGTTTTACAATCGCAAACTGTTTCACAGTTTTCGAAACAAAACTAATTTCACTCTGTTACAGTTCTAAACTGAATATTCGTTTTTATAGTAGCGCACATAATCTTGTAGATTCTTACAATAGCAAAATATATTTAGGTATAGCAATTTTTCAAAATTATGTAAAACTTGTGCTCTTTATTTAATACCTAATTGCTAACGTATCGCATACAACAGTTAACTAACTGTTCCGTGTAACACTTAATAATTAGAAATTTTCTGAGCTTCTGAGTTAAATAATGTCAGAAGGGATGAAGAAGTGAATAACGCACAAAGTTAAATTGGTATATAAGCATTCAATTCAACTGCCAAGTCTCATAAGTCTTTCTTCTACTTCTAAAGCCACTTACTTAAGTGATGACTTGAAATGAAAATCTACAAGAAAAGTTATCTCTTCTGTTCTACATACACCTATTCTTGTAAAATCATAGCAAAACAAAATGTAAACAACTTTAACACATAATTTAATTATAGTTTTGATTGTGTTTAGCCTTTTTATAAGCTTTTAAAAGCTTTTTAGCCTTTTTATATAATTTAATTATATATAATTAAATTATATAAAAAGGCTAAAAACATCTAACTATAGTTAGATGCAGATTGGCAATTAGTAATTACATATATAGTGTTCATATTTGAAAAAAATACTTGGGTGATAAAAATGCGTCAATAGCATAGGTATACAATTGTAGAGCATACTCTACAATTTAGAGTATTATTTTTGTGTTAATTAAAATACTATTTTCACACTATGTACTTTATGAATAATAAAATCACATTTCGAAAGCATCGAACAATAGGTTTTTCTCAATATATAATGTTATAGCATTATTTCTAAAATATTTCTATATATTTATATTATAAATATTTTATGCATAAAATATTATACATATTTATATTATAAATATTTTATGTATAAAATATTATACATATTTATAAAATAGAATATATAAAATAGAATTTTTATAAATATTTTATAAATAAAATATTTATAAAAATTCTAGCATTATTTTCTATTTATTGCATAAGTCAATAACTCTGGCTGATATTTTTCTCAAAAATTGTACTTAAAAATCTTTTTTTTCAAGTCAATTTTTGTTCTTTTGTTTAAACTACCACCTGCAGCACAAACTATTCTTGGAAAACACTCTCCTCTATATCGGTTGAACGTTCTATTTTCTCACTCTGTCTCATCGTTTCGTACGACTATTTCTCTCGCTCGACTTCATTTGCTCCACCGCAACAAGGGCTGTCCTAAAACATTTAGTGTACGAAGCCTCGGCTTTAATGCCGCCAAACTGCCTTATGGAGTTCTCGAGTACAGGATTTATGGTCTTACATTAGTCGTTTCCATTCTCAGTGTCCTTTTCACTCTCACACATTCACTCTTGGACTCTCTCTTTATCTTGCTCTTTCAATACGCTCTTCGCCAGACCCATATTTTGTCCCTGTCGCCGTTCATATATACGATCAAGTATCATGCGAGTTTTGAATTTAAGGATACTACGGCATGTAAAGACCAGAAAATGTCTACACTACAAGGTCTCGCTGGTCATCCCCCATCAATTCTCAAGAAACGGTCATCCATCAGGGCTTATATTTGTAGTGAGAAATGCAATGTTTCCTTTCTCATTATCATTTATTCTTTCGCTCTGCAGCAATAAAATTTGAGTAACACTTTTATGAAAATTCACACTTCTGAAAAAATTCTTCACACTAGGAAAATTGTTTCTGAAACTACCATCATTCTAAACTCAGTTTTCTTGAAAGTATCAACTTGATACGAAAAAGTATCAAATTGATCACAAAAAGTATCAAATTGATCACAAAAAGTATCAAATTGACCAAAAAATCTTCATCAATTTGGTATTTTTGATATCAATTTGATACTTTTAAGTAAACTGTGCTACTATCATTGTATGCGGCCATTAATTCATTAAGGCATTAATGAAGGTACCATCTAAAAGAGAGAGTGTATCATCTAAAATTAACATGAAAACTAAAATCAAACTAGAAACATTCTAGAAAATTCTATTCTAAATTTCTAGAAATGACTAGGCATGATTGGCAGTTTTTTATTAAATAGTGACAACTTCTAATTTATTTTTATCATTTCGTTTAGCTGACGTAGTTGACCATTTGAAAGAGTTTCTTTCACAATTTTTCACATCGATTGTACTAACTGAAGCAGACTGTGGGAACGTGAATCGATATGTGATTCCACATAGAAGAGGATCTATAAGAAGAGGGTTGCTTTATGATGAGTCTACGTGATCAGACTGAATCTAGCCGCTGGCGAGGCAGTTTACCTTCAAATTTTTTATAGAAACGCGTATGCCGTTTCACTCACAAGCACCACATTTCGTAGGAAAGAGGTTTTTTACTTTTAAATGCAAAAATCAAGACTCTTGTTTCTGCTAATATGTATATATGTATAAGTATATGTATATACATACATATGTATATATGCTAATATGTACATAAGGGGGTTTTAAATCTAAAATTTGAAAACGGCTTTACATTTTATTAATAAGAATTTTCTGTTGAGCTTTTTTAAATGATGGTGAAACGTAGTAAATCCAGGACGTCTATTCATCCGAGGAACTAAACCGCGAATTGTGCCGCGCATAGAACGATCGATCTACCAGAGATAACCTGTCTCTGCGTATTTCCAGGCATTGTCGGCAAACAATGAAACGGTTACGGGACGCGTTAACAGCGACCATTGTCTAGTTGTCGTGACGGGGCAAAACGTTGGCGGACAATGCTTTTCTACGTACCTACAAAGTACGTCAGACAAACTTGTTTCCATTTCTGTTCAGTCTCGCAGTTGTAACGGACTTGCTCTTATATCGTTTCCACCTCCTTCAATTTCAGAGGATCTGTTTCCTTCCTAATTATTCAACTTTTCTCTGATACAATGTACTGATAAATACAATACAAATCTATCAAATTACAAGACTGACAGACATATGAAACGAAATAATATAAGTATATAATATAATAATATACGTATAATAATATACGTTTGATGATATACATATAATAATATGCGTATAATAATATACGTATCAATCATACCATTTCGACTTTTTAGGAGTTTATGTTTATTACAAATATACACTCTCTAAATCTGAATCAGCGATAAGTGTATCACTATTTTAAATTAGCGTATATACGCTTAGAATCAGCGAAATTTTCACTGAATTATCAGCGTATTTTTGCTGATTTGAAAAAGTTATATACTTATAGCTGAGAATCAGCGAAATTCCGCTGATTCAGATTTAGAGGAGTACGCATATGGAAATTTTATCTATCCAATGGGAAATCGTAATTAATGGCGCAGTACTAGTAACTACGACCCAATACCCATTTTTCCTTTTGGACAAAAAAAAGTGCTGGAAAAGAGTTTAACGTGGATTTGATTTTAAAATAATACGCGGATTAAATGCCAGAGTTAAGAAAGAAAAAAAGAGAAAGACAATTGAGATTATATTATATTATACTATAATTCAACTGCACATGATGATTCGAATTCATCGCTTTAACGAGAATCATATCGGGCACATCAGACACAGCTGGGTGGTAAACACGTTGCACGTATCGACCAGGACTTTCCACTTGGAAGACTGGCCTAGCAATTGTTAACTTTACGATGTATATAATGCGAGGAATAGAACGATAATGTCGTCCTTTCTGCACCTGAGTGGTCGTTCTCTATACTTTATTACTTGCATCAGAGTATAATTGTCCTCACTGCAAGCTTTCATGATACTTAAACTTTTACATAAAATGCCTACTGATTTAATTGAATTGCGCAGCTAGGAATATGCCAGTGCCCTATCTGGTTCCTAAATAGGGCTTCTCCATTTCGGCCCTATTCCGTTCCATTCGGAATAGTTCACATTCGGATGTCTCAAATCCCTGTTTCTAGATTGTTATGAGTCAAAAAACACGTCAAACGTTTAAAATTGAGAAGAAAACACCTTAAATTGAGATACTTCACTGCAAAAACTGATGTCTTCGTATAAGGTACTTAAAAGGTGTCTTATAATTTAAGACATTCAGTGTTTAAGACATTTGAAAATGTCTAAACGTCTTCCGGTAAAACACCAACAAGACACCAGTTTTTGTAGTGTTGTTTTTACAGTGTATAGCCCTTATATATAGGAGTACATATATATACATATATAGGATATATATAGGATTATATATAGGATATATAAGGAGAATGAAGAGTGAATAAGCAGTGTATGAGAATTTAAAAAGCACGTTTCATATGCTGATAAGAAACTATCCAAGACTTATTTTGAAAAGCTCGCTCTTTTGTGCATACTCGATGACAATATATGGATGGATGGCCGTTATTGGGAAACAGTTGGATGGGGGTAGAAAACGAAATATATTGGCGTAGCTGTACTGCAAGTCTCCCTGGCCCCGATCTGTCACACAAATCACTCGTTCCAGGTCGCCGCCATGACACACACCCTTCCCTTTGGCCGCCCTTGTAACCACGGCTTTTACCATACATTCTCGCAAATCGTGCTGTTGTTCTGCCTTGCATATACCGCCTTTTAAATGCCCGTAACATATTGTCGTCGCAATGAACGACATGTTGTCACTTACAAAATTGCACACATAAACTTGCAAAACCCAGTGCCTCCTGCTCTTTAATTAAAAACACGTCTTCATAATTCAACGACACAAAACTTTTATCTCAAAAATATACATATTTATCCATAGAAACAAATATCATTCATTTCAGAGCTTTTCTTTCTACAATACAAAAACTGGTGTCTTGTTGGTGTCTCACCGGAAGACGTTTAGCAGTGTAAGTTTTAACTCCAGGCAGTTCAACTTTTCTCAAAAATCTCAAAAAAGCGAAAAGCTCATTTTGTGTAACATAGATGTTATTGGTGAATATTTTAGGTCATATTATAATATGACCTAAAATTATTCACGATATTATTCACGATATAATATTATTCGTGAATATTTTAAGTCATATTATACACGCATGACCTAAAAATATTCTTCAGTTTTTAAATAAATCAAAATTGCTAATTGTAATGGAAATTTGGAAATATTCGTTATGTATATTTAACGCATTTGAAATGAAATATGCAAGAAATATATATAGTTTCCCTGAATGGATAAAATCAACTTCATGCTCTCAATAATCCAATAAAAGCAATAACTATGCAATTTACGGGGTCAACAGTTTGGCTTCATGCTGGCTGCTGGTATTATTTGCCAAGCAATTCTTCAATAGCAACTGAAGCCTTCAGAATTTGCTGCCATTACATAAATGTTCTTGCAGACTGCACAGGCTATCCCGTTCATTGCCTTTTTATTTTCATTTCCCATCTCGCCTTCCCTAGCCGATACTTTGACTCCAGACGTTGTGAAAAATATGCATGATAGATTGAGAGGAAACAAGAAGTGTCGATAATACAGATTTTTTCTCATCAAGGAAAGTAATGGTAAAATTTTTCATATTAAAAGGCTTTATTTGAAATAAAAAGCGCAGTCCGAAAGAAATTCGCTTCATCCTACTTTATCAAAAAATATTTTTAAAAAAGTGAAATATTCATTCAAATATACAAAAAATATGAAAATATTATTATATGATTAGCCAATTTTTTATCAATAAATAATAAATATAAACTATTAAACTTTGGTTATTATTTGTAACACTTTTTTTTTACTTACACTATAAAAACATGGTGTTATTTGGTGACTAAGACACAAAAAATGTCTTAATTTAAGACGTTTTTGACTAAATAAGACACTTTTGTCCCACTTTTAAGACACCATTTTTTGCAGTGTAGAGGGCAATATTTTGTAAGCCCGTATATCTTTGTAAATAATAATAATAAATAAATAATAAATATATGAAAAAAATACCATAATTATGAATTGTAACATAATGTTGAGTAAATAAATGTCCATATGTGTATATCGTCCAAAAATAAAAAACCAGACAGTTGACTTCAAAAAAAGTTATAAAAGGATTGTTCGAATTGAATTATTTGCAGTAGTTTATTTTTTCTATTTTTAAAAGTGTGCAGAGTTTCTGTGAATAAATTCCCGTACGCACCAAGCTCTTACTTTTATCCAATTCTGAGCAGAGAGAATGTTTCCATTTAAGTGAAGCTTTTCAATTATAACGTATTTTCCTCTTTTCTTATTCCTCGCCGCGCCGCCCACCCTCATTTTCCCTTCGATATCTGTGACCCCTCTTCTCTTGTAATTCATCCCTTCTCTCTCATCCACCCCTTCCTAAATCTTTTTTTTTCTTTCTACACTTCTCCCTACAGGTTCCCCTCTGCCAAACCCTCTTGTGAATCCCTTCTTTCCCTCTGAGCAACGACAGCAAAATTACCGCAGCATTCGCGCTTCCGGCTACAACATCCAAAAGAAATCTTTCAAACGCCTTATCAACTCTCAAATCAAAAGCATGACTTTTCTTATATTCTAATTTATTTCTATTTAATGGACCACTTATCCATAAAAGAACTTACTAGAACAAACTTTAGTTAATGCTTATAATTAAAAGCTTTTACGTCCTCCAATATTTAATTTGAGAAGTATAACGACCAATAAGGACAACACATGGTAAAAATCAAAAATACATATTTTGACGTT
>WNHD01002347.1:0-19548 GCA_011057455.1 Ganaspis sp. Gsp50 | reverse complement strand
AACTGTTTTCTTGGGACTATTTGTACTTTGGACTTTCTGTACTTTGGAAAAATAAGTTTTGGGTTTTTCAACTTTGCAACTTTCGGTTTGGAATTTTTGTACCCCAATCAATAATTACTACCCCCTTTCTTAATATCGTTACTCGCGTTTTCTAATATTTTATAAAAACAATAAATATTGTTAATTTACTTTGTAATAAATAAAACACGAAAAGATGATGAATTCTTTCGTCACATTATCGTTGTCCCTCCCCTGTTCCCCATTTTCTTCATGAAGATAGTTTTTTGTGTTAAATTATTAAAAATTTATAGAATGGAAAATTAGAAAACTATAATTTTGAAAATAGTTTTTTAAAGAAGCGAAATTTAAAAGAGTTTATAATATATTGCGAGATTCTATTCAAAAATGACTGAGTAGAAAATTATTAGAGAGAGAGAGAGAGAGAGAGAGAGAGAGTATTCTCGTGTCTGATCTGCGCTGCGTTCCATTAATACTGACATTTTGATTTCAAATTTATATTTGCTTCAGTTTTCAGTATTATTATTAAAATTTTCATTTTATATTTAAACTATTATCTAAAATATTTTATGTTATTACATTTGAATACATTGTTTTAAGCCAAATTTAATAATTGTTGGATTTAATCTGGTTTTGAAATTGGATATTTTATAATCGCGTCTTAAATTTTGAAATTTACTTCCATTTTGGATATTTTTTTCTGAATTTATAATTAATTTTGAATTTTTGTCTACGATGTTTCGAATTAATTATCTTTTTTTTATGCTTATGGAACATTTGGGACAATCTGCCGACAGATCCCACGGGGCCGAATCCGAGGGTATGTGGGGTTGGTTAAACAAAAATATAAACAAAAAATAAACCGACAAACTACTACCGGCCCGATCCACTAAAAACCCATTAACCCTTATTTCGGAGCCCTTATCCACCCTCGGAACCGTCAGAAGACTTTAACCTTCGAGGGTGGCGCTTCAACTCTGCCAATGTAGCGGCTTTGTCCAGTAATAAATAATAATGATTAGTAAACTTGCAAACTAGCTTGCAATAAAAAACCTTATTGTTTCCTATTTATTTACTTTTCTTCAATCATCTATAAATTTTTTATCTAAAGTAATATGGGAGGAAAAAAATCTTAACTCATCATTACACACTTTTGTGTTCAAATGATCGAATCTGGTCGATTTTAATATTCTTTTGAATTTTGATACAAACCTTTACAAGTTCTGCAATAATGATGACACTTTCGACATCCGAATTCGCTCTTGAAATCGCCCTCTGGACACTCGGGATGGCATTCACCTGATGCCAACTGCCATCCTGTAGGACAACTCACACACTGGTCTCTTCTTGGTCCCGAACATGTTTTACAGGACAGGTAACATTTTGCACATTGGCCTCTGTCGCTATAATAACTTCAAAGAAAAATCAAGATTTATGAGAAAATAGTTGTTATGTAAAATAAATTAAAAAAGACTCTAAAAGATTATTACATTTTTAGGAAAGACGTTATTTCGACCATAGAGACATTGCTTAAAAAGTAAATATTTAAAATGAAAAGAAAGAACTGCAAATAATTACAGAACTTCAAAAACTCGGTTTTAATAAACTAAATATTTATTTTTATTTTTTATTTATTAGATAATACACGGGCAAAGTGCCCTTTCGTACAGAAGTACTACAAGTAAATATTTAACTGAATTTAATATAAAAAATGCGAAGTCTTTATAAATAGAAAGAAATCAAAGAGCGGCATTATAAATTAATAGACGCAATCTACTGACAAACAGAGATAGAGAAATGCCATAAAAGTCAATGAAGTTGTGGTATTGGTTAGCCTCTCTACTTTTTATATATATACTAATATATTACATAATTAGCTTAAAATGAAAATAAATCAATTTCCTCTTTTTAAATTATGAAATTTAAATTAATTATTAATTAATTAAATAAATCTCTATGAGAGAACCATTATTTGAAAATTTATAAATTAATAAAAGTTTATTTCAGTGTGATGCTCTGTTCTATTTCTTTAAGTGCAAATGTTCCTTGAAACAATCTAAATTTTTAATAATCTTTATGTTTACAATTATGGTAATCCAAGAACCCAAACACAAAAGATTAAAAATGCTCAAGACGAAGGTCTTGTTTGTGAAAATGCAACAAATATCTAAAAAGGGGAAAATGAAGAAAAATAACGGATTCAGTCTAGTTAATCAAGAAGAAAGATATTGGATAAAGGAAAGGAATAAAAGTACAGGCAGTAAATGGGTAGAAGAAACATAAGAATCTTTGAGTTGAATTTAAAAAGAAGAGATCACGAAGAGAAAGGTTGAAATGTGAATGTGAAGAGAATTTTAAAAAGGAAACAACGTCCGATGGTTTAAGAAATACATAAAAAATAGAAAATGTAAAGAACAGTTTTAAAAAGATAGAAACAAAATTTTTTCACAACAAAAAGAGAAATAAATTAAACAGAAAAGAGTAAAAGAAAAATGGAGTGTGAAAAAAAATATACGTTGTAACAACTAAATAAAATAACTGTAAGAATTGTTTTCTGCCAATGTCGCCATGTGATGTAACAATAAAAATAGTATTTCTTTCTATATCGAACAGATTTTTCCAAACACGAGACTTTAGAAAAAATAATAATTTTAATTTTTACAAGAATCTTTTTATTTCAGATTGATGAGAGTACGTTCAAATCAGAATTATAATTTTTTATTAATGCAAGAATCTTGTCGCAAATTAATCATGCCCAAAAATAAATCCAATTAATAAATCAATAATGAATTACAGTTTTTCAGTTCATCGTAGATTTTTAGTTTAAAACAAGAATTTAGGTTTGCTTTATTCGAAAATAAAGCTTCGTTGAGAAGTTAAGTTAGTTTAGACATTTGGTTTATTAAATCAATTGGTTTATTAAGTCAATTGCTTTATTAAGTCAATTGGTTTTCTTAAGAACGAGTGGCTGGTAAAGTTGGTCAAGTTAGATATTGTTTGGCAAACAATAAGTCCTTAAACGACTTTGAAAAAGGTGAACAGTAGAACATATCTAATTTCAATATTTTTGGAGAACTTGAAATTATATACATTTAAAACTTATATATGTATTTATAAGTTATGTTTTTTGAACTTTAATATTTTTCTTTTTTTTATAATATAAATTATATTAATAATTCTGTGAATGTTTTTTAAAATGCTGCGTATGGTACTTTTAGAATTCTATTCTTCTAAAATTAAATACTACGTTTATTTTCACCTTGTTTTACGCATATTTTGAGAGAATTGATTTTGCATATATCAATTGTAATAGAAATTCAATGAATTATAATCATTTGCTTTTTCATAATTATTCGGATTTTTGAAATTTAATTATTCAATTCGCCGTTATCAATTGATGCTTATTCTTAGTGATATGTTTTTAATGAGTGAATCTGGTGATAAATTTGTAATTGCTTGTTGATTACTTGTGTAATTTGTAATTGCTTGTTGTAAGGCTTCTTGCGTTTATACAAACACCTAGCCAATCTTTATGTTTGATGAACATTGATAAAATAAGTTGTAGTTATCAACTTTATTTAGTAGGAGTACTCTTTGTACAAAAGGGCTTGTCCCGTTTATTAATAAATAATAATAAATAATAATACATTTGAGGCGAAATAAATTGCGATAATAGTAGAGCTTATCTTTCAATTGAGTATTATAGTTCATTTTAATCAATTTTGATCAATAGGAAACATTCAAATTGGTAGTGTTCTTTTATAGTGATACTAACCCATCAGCACAAGAAGACCGGCATTCTCCACTCTGTAGTTGTAAACCTTCTTGGCAAGTTGTACAATTCATTTCAGAAACGCAGGTCTTGCATGTTTGAAGACAGGGAGCACAAATTGGACCCGATGGTTGCACTTTGGAGTAGTATCCGTCGTCACATTGGGCAACACACCTTCTTCCTTGCAGGAGTAACGGATTCTGACAGGAAATACAGAAATCCTCTGTAGGGCCAACACAGGTCTCGCACGTAGAGTGACAAGGTTTGCAATGTCCTGCCTCGTAAAATTCGGAACTGTCGCACCGAGATCGAGTATCTGGAGTGCATTCCCCTTTCTTGTTGAAACTCCATCCGGAAATACAACTAATGCATTTTGATGAATCGCAAGTTGCACAATGTGCAGGACATGGGATGCATTCTCGATACTTTTTGTCAGCACTGTATCCGTCTGGACATGAATTATTACACCGTCCTGCAATCAGAACGAACACATCAAGATTAAGATTATTTCAGGAATTTATTCAATGAAATCAGAAAATTAAAATCAGCGTTCTGATGTATTCTAACCCTGTTACGAAAATTTGACAAATTTTGTGGCGGTTTTTCTTTATGGCGCTAAATTTACGCCACAGAAATAATTCCATGAAAATGTAACAGCAAGAATATAGTATGAATAAAAAAAAAATTATAAAAAGAATTGAGAGAAAGAAAATAAGTGACTGAGATTGAAAAGTAATTGGCGATATTAATTCTGGACACGAATTGTATTGATAAGACCTTTTCACAATATTTAACTATTAATTTATTCATCAGAATAATATTTACCACAACTTAAGCACTGAATCCTCTTCTCGTTCTCGGGTAATGGATAAATATTGTTAATGATTTGTAGACCATGCTTTTAAAGCTAACTGACCATTTTACAACTTATTCAGTAAAATAAATAGAATATTCAATTTTTCAAGAAGTGCAGGCCAAGAAGAATTTTTATAACATTACTGCAAATGAACAATTAATCAATTACAAATAAAATGTGATTTTCAAAATGTAATTTTTGTAAACAAAGACGTATTTTATGACAAACTACGCCGCAGCGTTTATGACAAAATTAAAAAAAGTCGGTTAAAGATTGAAGATGGTAGATATTTTTGAACGGTAAATTCCAATTTCATCTCACTGTTCGTGGATCCCTTTTTAAAGGCGATGGAGTGCTTAAGCTACTAAAGTATACGGATCTGGTTATTCGTGGGATTAGTTGGCAACAGATATCTCGTATCTAGAGTTTGCAAGGTAATAGATTTCAGCGATGCTTACTTTTAATATCGATCAGCCATAAACATAAAATGGCACAGTGTAAAGCTCTAATGTAATATCTGGGTTCCAATTTTAAGAGAATTCGATCAGAGTGAGTTAACTAAAATCAACGTCAAGATTTTATATCGCCAGATTCTTCTATAAATTTTCCTCTATATTCTTTTACTGGTTTTAACTGCACTTTCTGATCGCAGATTCAGGCCGGATTTCCGTTATGTACATATCATAAATTTTGAGGAAGGAGGTCTTTGAACTTTAAGTAGCTCTAAACGAAAATTTATGAATTGAAAGGCCCTCCAAGCTGGAGATGATTAACTATGTGAGTAAAATGAAATAAATTCAAGATGATGGATAAATTAGAATCTCTTTGATCCGCTTGATTGGACTGAAAGCTTGATTTTAAATTCAATGGTTACTAAGTTTCCGAAAAGTTACAAAAAACTTTCTTAGTAACATGCCTTTTAACACTCAAGGATTTCAATTTAATTGAAATTCTGCATTTCAAGCAAGCATTGAAACTTGCTTAATTGAAATCGACTTGAAATTGTTTGAAATTAAGATGCGTCCTCAATTCTATTGATTATGTGTTATGCTAGCACTTCGAAAGGTACATACCATTTAGAGCGAACAATCCTGGCCGACATCTGATGCATTGATCTTCGCCAGAACCGTTGCACGTCTCGCAAGAGGAATGACAAGGAACACAATTGTAGTCTTGAGTTTCATAGGTGTAGAGAGGACAAGCTGCATAACATTTGTTCTCGAACATTACAAGGTGATTCTCGCAACTGGTGCAGTGATCAGGTCTATCTTGACAGCTGGCGCAATTTGCCTCACAAGGAATGCACGTATTGTTTTCTGTATCTGTTAAAACATAAAAAACAATCGCATGTAATTAGTTAATAAAAATTATATGCGTAGTAGAGATAAAAATACATATAATAATATAAAACATAGCCTTAAAAAATAGAACAATTAAATGTATGGTGCCGATGACCAAAAAGGAAATTAATCGACCCGTCAATTATTGACATATGCATTGGTCAATTTAGTGAACTCATTTAAGGAAAATAGCAAATCTGAATTAATTTTGATACTCCTAAATAAATGTCATTAATGTGCTGACATCGAAAAAATAAAGGCCAATTTACATTGACGACATGTCTGGATAGAAAGGCTCAGTATTCCTTGACGCTATTCTAGGCACTCTAAGCTTAATCAGAAAAAGTAAATACAGATCATAAATTTGAGCATTAAAAATTTTAAAAATAAAAGTAGCAGCGACTAAGATTCCACGCTGTACAATAGTAAGAAAGCCAAATCTGATACATAGGTCCCTGTAACAATATCCTAGTTGAGGATAGATGCCATCAGACTTAAATGCAAGGAATTTCAAGAAACGTTTTTGTATCTTTTCCAGTCCATCATTATATTTATCAAAACACGGATTACATATTACAATGCACTTGTAAAACGCGAAAGAAGCAAATAATTATATAGTTATAAGAGCAGTAGGTTCTAATAGAACACCTCACAGATCTGAATAGGAAACCTAAGGCCCACACGAAGATCGCACAACTTTCGTAATATGTTCATTAAGCGATAAATCGCTATCAAAAAATACTCCAAGGCCTCTCTCTCAATTGGAATGCTTCTAATAAAATGATTTATATAAATCGGATTTTTATTTCTAACAAAAAAAAGTAAGCGACATTTTAAAATATTCAAATAGATTTTGAGTTGAAATCCTTTTGAATACAAACTGTATCATATAGTAAAACTGTATGAAACTGAGCATAAATTATACTTGAATGCTCTAGTGTGGTCATAATTAAGTTTCGATTTTAGTTGTTTTGGATTATTGACCCGTTGTCAATACCACACGGAAAAAAATTTCGGCGAGCTACCGACTCACCTGTAGTAGCGTTGAGCGACATTATTTAATGTGCATAAGGAGCACCATTCTGAACGCGAGGATCGCTCACTCTGAGCGCGAGGATCGCTCACTTGGTAAGACTGTTCGCCTCTAACGGATAGCGTCACTCTCAACTGGGGCCCCAGCGCTCCCAGTGCGAGAGGGCATCTCACCTGAGCCACAAGTAAAACAGTCCTCTGTCAATTTTGTAGGTTAGCTCGCTCACAGAAGAGATCAGTTCACCCAAAATTTTTTCCGTGCAGGGAAACAAAAATTGGCTCTGTTTAAGGAAAAGATTGCTACTGAAGTATAAAATCACTTGTAACAAAGTATTTTGCGGCTAAAGTTTAGAGTTCGTATTTGGTACAATTTTCATAATTTAGTTTATCGTAAAGTTCAGTAATGAAATTTTTTCTAATCTAGCAAATTTAGAGTTTAATATCATGAGACATTTTGCGTCTTAAAGTTCCAAGAATTAATGTAATCAAATAGTTCTAGAATCGAGAATTATCGTTCAATATTAATTGAATTCCGATATTATTATATTCTTAAGAATTTTATATAATTAAAAAATTTGAAAAATTTATCTCAATAATTTAATAAATAATAATTAATAATAAATTAATAAATTCAAAGCATCTTTTTTTAAATAATCATGTATTGTATAAATTGTATTGTATAAATAAGCATAATTGGCAGTCCGTAACGGAATTGAACACTTAGTTTTAACACCCATTGTATCCTCTGCTAATCAGCTCAAACTTCCGATGTCTTTAGAGGCCTGTTCTTCCCCAGAAGTCCAGAATATCTTCCAAAGATAAATCGGTAATGATTTCAGGGTTCACAAAAGCTATCCCCCAACTTCTGTGTCTTTCAACGACAAAAGCCAGATAATGACATAGAACATGGATTGATGATTCAACACCTTCTCCACACTTCCTACACATTAAAGAGACTTGTCTTCTAGTTTTGTGTTGGTGGTAGTTGAGAAGTCCATGACCAGTGAGCAGCCTAACAAGGATTCTTACTCTGATATTATTGAGCTTAAGAAGATCTCGCGATCGACGTCTGCTGAGATTATTTCCCAGCAGAGCTTTCGCTTGCCTTCCTCCTTCTGTGACAGCCCAAACCCTTTCATGTCTTCTCTGAATCCACCTACTGATGGCTTCCTTTACCCCACTCGGTATTATACCAAGTGCTGGTTCCAGGACCACGATTGGTGTCTCAGATCATGCTTTAACAAGGACATCATCCCTTTCATTGCCTTTGATTCCCGAATGACTAGGTACCCAGGTCATCGAAAGCTTATTTTTCTTTCCTAATTTGTCCAGTGCCTCTGGGCAAAGCCAAACCAGTTTCGATTAAATAATAGGACTCTTAGCACAGCCAAGGCAGATTGGCTGTCCACACAGATAGTTATCCGCCTCACAGATGTTCCTTTTTCAAGTACCAGCCCACGTGAAACGATTCCAAAGAATCGCTCCAGGGAAATTCCACCGAATAATTCCATATAGAATTCAACGAGAATTCCACTAGAATTCCATAAAACATTCTCTTTGAATAAAATGTTTTTCTAAGCACAATATTACGGAAATCCAAAGTGTGATCCCACATTTATCAGAAACTATCATGAAGATCAGATACTCCAGAAGATGAGAAATGCTTACGTAGTTAACCTAAGACCTAGGTGTCTGAGGTACACCTTCTTCAGGAAATAACATAACTGACTGGTTTTCCAGAAGGTGAGGAAAACTTAAGTATTTAACCTGAGTTCTAGGTGTCCGAGAGACACCTTCTCCAAAGAATATTATCACTAACTGATACTCCAGGAAATGAGAAAGACTCAAGTAGTTCTCTGGAGTATACTTCTATCACTGACTAACATTTTAAGGGATCAGATAGACTAAGCTTTTTAACTTAATACCTAAACATCTGATAAACACCTTCTTCGGGGTACATGATCACCAACTTACACTTCTGATTATTAGAAAGAAAGAAAACCTAATATAACCTTCAAGAAAATTTTTGTATGGCACCTAGACATCACGATGAGACACTTTGATTTCCTGGAGTATCAGTAATAAGTGACGATATTTCCTGCAGAAGGTGTCTCTTAGACATCTAAACCTTAGGTTAACTACTCTAGCATTTCTAATCTCCTAAGGTATCAGTCAGTAACAATATTTCCTGGAAAAGATGTCTCTAAGACACCTAGACCTCTGGTTAACTACTTTAGTCTTTTTGAGCTCCTGGAGTATCTGTTGTTCATGATAGTTTCTGATAAAGGTGGGGTCACACTACGGGGTTCTGTAATATAATGTTTAGAACAATTGATTATTCAAAATGAAAGTTTTGTGGAATTCTTGTGGAATGCCAGACTGTAGAAAAGAGACCCTATGATATTGAAACTCGAGTGCAGCCAGTGCTTCTGTATATACCTGCTCCTGTGTCGCATTCCATTTTGGATCCATTCATATACCCGACATCTCCAGTCATGGGCAAGCCCTTCTTCCAGTCTTCTCTGTGCGAGGTTTCGACTTGGAATGCTGGTTTAAATTTAACCATCTTCGTCATTCTATTTTGTCCCATGATAATTTCTGGGATAGTCAGAATGGATTCCGGGAATGTGGTGTGTTGACCAAAGTGGTAACTTCTACCCTGTAACTTCAGCCTACTCATAGTGAGTGCGGCCTTAGCTACTGCGGAGAAATGCAGAGGTTCTTCTGAGAGCATGAAGCCTAGCGCCGCTGTTGGTGTAGTTCTCATTGCTCTAGTTATTCCTCTAAAAACCATTGCCTGTAGTTGCTCCAGTTTACTTTTCACCGTAATGAGTTTCGTCCTATGCCACCAGACAACTGCCGTATGCAGAAATCTATACTTCAGAATCATCCTGTGCATCCAGCGCACCATATTCGGTCTTATAGACCCCAAGAGGATCATATTGCCCTTCTGCAGATCCAAAACGCAGTACAAAATTTTTTGTGCTGGTATTACAGATGCTCCTTCCAGTTCGGCTTCCTATCTAGAATTACTGCCAGATATTTGACCGACCTAAAAATTGCTACCTCTTTGCCATAGAATAAAAGCCCTGTTAATCTAAGGACCTTATATTTCGTAGTGAAGATGACTAGATACGTCTTCACCAGATTTATCGACAGCCCAGTATGATTGCACCATTGTTCTACGATCCATAGTGCCTTCTGCATTAATTCAAAGAGTACCTCTAAAACATGTCCTCTGAATATTATCAAGAAATTATCAGCTTAACTCTGCGTGAAAAATCCCTGCGCACTGAGCCTCCAAAGAAGCCCGTTTAAATAATCCTGTATTGTGTTAATTTGCAATTGTAGTTAATATTCATTTAAATTCAAACATATTGTAAAATAAATTATAATTAAATATTGAAATATTTTGCTTAAAAAGTTATAAATAAATTTTATTGACACTACTCACTATTCATATATTTTTTATTTTTGGTAATACGTTTTTTGTAATTAGGGATTTTTAAAAGAGTTACTAAACACACTGCAAAATATTGTTTTCTTTAGCATAGATTTCGTAATTTCTTGCTATTCTGTAAAATAGTTTTCTTACATTTTTAGAATACAGAACAAACTCGAACATAAAAATGTTGTGCTCAAAGAAACATTGAGATATCTGGAAAAGTTATTGGACCAAATAAATAGTAGATCCTGGCTGACATTAACTTTGCTCATTGAGACGAATAATGTTCTTCTAAATTTACCTGGCAC
The DNA here is from genome assembly GCA_011057455.1 of Ganaspis sp. Gsp50. Lineage (NCBI taxonomy): Eukaryota > Metazoa > Arthropoda > Insecta > Hymenoptera > Figitidae > Ganaspis > Ganaspis sp. Gsp50. Next base: position 8,777 of record WNHD01002347.1, on the reverse strand, counting down.
ATGGAGAATGTCAAATAAATATCAAGATAAAGAGTGGAATATTGGCAAAATTTCAACTCTCCCATTTCTTGGAATAGAGTTGATAAATGAAGCACTTACTTTCGTAGTAGCCCTCAGGACACTGCTGTAGACAAATGGCTAAATCTGTAACTCGAAGATGAGCTGGGGCGCAGGAGAGACAGGAATCCTGACCAGCACCTGCGCAGGTTTCACAGGACTCATGACAGGGCCAACATACCCCAGCCTGATTTGGAAAGCTCCTCGGTGGACATCGACTTATGCAGGTGCTGAAAAAAATCCCTTTAGGTCACTTTAAATTCTAGCTGCGTAAATATAATTTTTTTTGCTTTGAACCAAAAAACCTCCAGTCTGCAATTGAATTTTTCGCCGGTGCTGGAAATAATTGAGAAATGCACTCTGGAAAATAACGTCATTAGGAAATGGAAGGCTTGTTTTGCAAAACTGAGCCGACCAAGAGCCAAGACAACGTTCGCAGTTACGCTGCCAAGCTGAGTCTATAACTCGCGAAAAAGCCTTTTTACTTTTATTATATTTTGTATCGATTCAGGAAGAAGCCAAAATTGCTTGGCTCCATTGGTTTCAACTATAAATGCAAGAAAACGAGTTTCTAACGTTGTGTAACTCATAGCATAGACTCTCTGTGTTTCCGAATAAAAAGCATTTTCCTGAATATATCTCGAAATCTGTTTCAAGAATTAAAAAAAGTTGAAGAACTAACCCTGTAACGAAGTTAGTTTTTAGAAATTAATTTTAAAACTCATTCTGTAAAGATCTGCCAGAACTTGATCGCTATTTCAGGGTTCAAATTCAGAAGTTATAATTTGCTACAAAATAATTACACGTACATTATGTTTAGTTTGTTACATTTATTTGAGGTAAATCAGAGAATTAGGTATTAGAGTTTAATATATTTACAAACGTGCAATTAAGTTAGTTACGCGTTCCACAATTATAACAGTTTTTGTAATAAGTTCAGAAGAATAAAACTAAATGGAGGGCAATTACACGTTGGAACCAACTGCAGATTAAAGCGGAATAAAAAAATAACGAAAAAAGTCAAGGGAGTTTTCACGGCTAATGCATGTACTATCTATATATAGTAATTATAAATGTGATGATGTCAACTTGAACAGAAGAGAAGGAAGAGTTTTATTAACTATATAAAACGATATTTAAGCAAGCAGGCAAGCCTGTGGTGCAAGGTTGGCAAGCTTACATTGGAAACTTGTAACAAGCTTGCCAATTTTTTTAAATGGTATACAATCTTAATTTTGAGGATAGATAGAACCCTATATTTGGGAGGTGAATAAAGCTTACAGCGCAGCCGTAGCTATTATAGAAAACTACTGCGCAGCTATTAAAGTTTTAAAATTGTAACGCAAGCTTGCAGCAAGCTTACATTTCGAACTAGCCGTACCGAGGACATTTCGCAACTCACAGCAAACTTGCACGGCAATCTTGCAAACATTACACCGCAAGTTTACGTGGTAACTGGGAGTATTAGTTGAGCATACTTTCTTTTTAATTTGAAAAATGATTTATGTTCTGATTGTATACAAGCGTGTGTCTAAAATCTCGATATTCGTCTCCAAATTCTTAATATTTGTCTTTTGTTCGGTAAAATGGAGTGTGTAGTATGAGAATAAGTGTTCATTTACTCTGAATATAACTGCTAACAAAGTTCTTCTTGGCTCTCAAATGACTGAAATAAGTGCAAATTGACAAATTTTAGGTTACCCTTACAAAAAAGTATGACATGCGATTTACATCATGCGTGAGTGGCGTAAATTGAGTGGTGTTATTTTGCGACGCCACTCAATTAATGTCACAAAAGGTATGTCACACAATTTATGTCACAAAAATTATGTCACGAAAATTTAATCAATTATTTTTTAATTAATTTACACACTTGTATCCTTTACACACTCAAGCATATCTTTTCGAAACATATTAACGAAACCTTATAAAATAAAAAAATTTTGAAAAAATCTTGACGCTAACTACCCTTAGAAAAAATTTGAAAGTTCAAAATCAATCTTTTTTTTAATCCTCAAAATTAAAATTTTTAATAGTGTGACGTTGTGAGTCGTCACTTAGAGTCCCTTTGCCTAAAATGAGAAAATTTAGTATATTTAGTAGTTTTCGGGAAGAAGTTATTATTTCTAGGGCACTAGTGAACGTACAAATACGGGCCTGAGATTCATAGTGCGAGGAATCAATTTACGTATTTCCGCGTCGTTCCTTTTCATTCGTTCTGCGGAAGGGGTATCGTTTCTGACGATTAGCCCTGATTTTTCCTATTTGCGCATTACGCAATGGCGAGGAATCCCGAAGGTCTGCGTCGCGACACGAGGTTTGTTTCAGGTTTGGAGTCCCGAAGAAGTGACGGAGAGCGAAAGAGGTGGCGATTGACTGAATGAGACAAGGACGCAACCATGAGGGAGGAACCTGGAAAAGGAATGGCCCAAGTTCACTGAACGATAGGAAACTCGGCCATCATTGATTGTCGGTATGTGGATCGATCAGCGGTGTCTGATCGTGCGGGAAGTTTTTTTCTAGTGATTCGCGTGGGCGAAAAAGTTGTAAAGAGACCTTTTGAGTAGAGTTAGTTGTTTAGTGAAACAAGAGTATTGTTTTATAAAATTAAAGTGATTTGCAAGTGAATAAAGAGATAATTTGTATGTGAAATTCGTGTGTATTCTTTTCGAGTTCTTCCCATGAATCAACTTTCCCGACGACGCAGCGATTTCTTAACAGGTCAACGGTCATCGGTGGTAAGTTGTATTCTTTGAAGAATTCTCGTTGCTGGTTTGACTCTCCTGCGTTGTTTGCCTCGTGGGATTTTTCGACTGTTCCTCCTCGTGAGATTTTGTTGGATTTTGGTTTTGAAGTCGAGTTGAGTAATTAGAGGAAAAATATTACAATTTGCCGTGCAGGCAGAATTAGCTCACACTGATAAAAGCACGGTTACAATAGTTTAAAACAAAACAGAAAATGATTTTTTAATAAAAATGAGCTCTATTATTTCTCTTAATACACCGTATTTTTAAATAAGCTCAGTTGTTCAAATGATTTTTAAGTTTTCCATAAGAATCTCAAGAGCCACCAATAGATCAGTTGACTAAGTACTTGACTTTTTTCCCAAGGGTCCAGGGATTGAGTCTGCCGAGCAACGATTTTAAAAAAACTAGTACAATAAATATAAGCGTAAAAAATCATAAAAATCGCGAATTAATTTTTTTTGCTTTTTTGTAACAATAACATTGTTCATTTAAGAAAAATTTGCAATAAACAATGCAAAAAGTAATAATAAACATTTTAATTTGGTGAAGGCAAAGATGAGGACAGGCAGGGGCAAACGTGAGGGCGCCCTCGTAGATTAGTATGTCGTTTCCACCAGTGACCTTGCCTGGATTGCCCTCATGCGCCCCTCATGGCATGAGGGCAATCCATATAGGCCCCTCGCGGGGGCCAACTCCACTCCACTCCACTCCACAACTCCACAAGGATATATGTACAATGTAAATTAATTATAAATAATTAATAAAGTATAAAATTGTAAATTAATTAAGAGACAAAAATGTTCGACAGAAGAAATAGAAGAATTGCGAGAGAAGTGTGGTAGGAGGAAAATCAATAATATATTTTCTTATTGTTAGATCAAGAGAATATATTTCTTGATTGTATATCTTGTTTTCTCAAATCAAGAAAATATGTTCTCAGGTTAAGAAAATATTTATCTCGGCTTAATATTCTTTTACATTTCTTGCAAGTTGTTTAATTATTTGTTAGAATCCCATATTGACTTGGGGAAGAAAATATGTAATACTTTCAATTATATCAGGCCTTGAAAATTATTGTTTTGAATAAACTCCATAATTAACTTGTCCTTATTCAATTCCACGAATTACTTGAACCAAATAAAGTTTTCTTGAATGAATGCTATTTCTTCAGTGTACCTAAGAGTTTTCTTCATTACTCGTTACGAATCTTACTCCAATTTCACGAACGTGTAAATTATTATTAAAATGATGTTTAAATATACGTTGAATCTTTCCTTAAATTTCGTCTAGTTTTGAAAAGTAGAGTGTAAAGATCCCAGCAATTCCATTGCCGTTGTTGGAATGCTTCCTGCTTTATAGCTTTTAAAGTTCTTATTGAAATAATTTTCACTTTTGTTATTGCTTGATTTAACCGAAAAACTCGTGACTTCAATCGCGTCATATTTTCCGTTAAATTCAACTTAATCAAAGAATCTTTTATTTTGTTTCCCCTTCTCTGCCAACTTGTCAAACCGGCGAACTATGGCGAACTAAAAATTGCGTGAACTGATTATTGACATTTTCTACATGCACTGAAATCTGTCAACTCGTCGTCTTCAAGGGGCGAGGTCGCCTCTCCTCACAACTTCTCCTTTCGATGACACCTCCTTCTGGAACTTCGTGGGATCTTCGCTCTGGTACTCGAATTTCGGATGTGAGTCCCGATTTTCAGAGGAGTACCAGAGATATCGTCGGCAGCTGATTAGTGTTTAAGAACTGTCAAATTCGCAGTCGGCACCAGTTTGAAATCTAGGCAACACAGTTGCCGCCTTTACCATCAAAGTAATCCGCCGACCACCGATCAACTTGAACATTACGACGGCGATCGGGTGCCAATATTCAGCACGGTGATTTTAGCGCCTTGTGCTGACGAAGCAGACTTTTTCCGAGCCGCGTCACTCTCATTTTGGTGTTCGTGAGTAACACACTCTCTTCTTGGTGCTCGCTTTGGCAGCTTGCCTTTTTAAAACATTGAATATTTTTACGTGCTTAGTTCATTATATTAAAATCAATGTTGGGACGAGGGGACGTTCGAAGACGACGCCGAATTACGGGTGAGCTCCTCATATAAAACTTTGAAATAAGTAAGGAGTGGTCTCTTACAGACTTGGTAAATTCAGTGCTCACGCTTCCTTTTTTTTTGTTAAAAATCTTAGTGTTAATATCACCATCAACTTTACTTATTTGGGCTTCTTGCCCAAATTATTTAATAAAATGTTCAATAGTCGTTTCTAGAAAAGTGATGTTCACCTTTATTGTTGCTCCTTTCCCCGACGCTCTCCAATTAAAGTATTGAGAATAGTTTGGCAATTAGGAAATCAAATGAAGTGTATTAAGTCAAATTCCGGTTTAGTTATCTTCCGGCGCTTCACGCAAATATAACTTGGTGCTTTACCTTAAATTCAATAAATCAGCCAGTAACCATAACTTTTATTAAATTAACATAAATTAATTTGAAAAAATAAAATAAATCTGGTTAATTAATAATTCAAAAATAAGAGAAATCGTTATAGTTCCTAAGAGTTTTTTCCTCCATGAGGAAGTGTATTTATGATCCGGAAAAACTAAGAAACTAAACTTCCTCGCTTTTTATTAAATTTACAGTCAATATAAAATTGTATAGATTAAAAAATATGTGTTATCTGGAATGAAAAATAGTGTTTCTTGAATAGCTTTTTTGTATACTGTTGAGTAACACTGTTTTTGATATCAGATAAGTTTTGCAAGGTAGTCTTAATCAAACTAAAAGCATAAAAGAACATAACCTAAATTCGGCTCTTCAGTACCTTTCTTCGCGACGCGTAACATATATTGATGTTGAAAAGATTTTGTCTTCAGGATCATTATAATTAAAAAAAAAGATTATTTTAGGTTTGTTTTATTTGGTGTCGTTTCGGTTGCAGATTGCAAACCATCATTAGGACAAAAATTCTTCATTATTAATTCAAATTATTTAAAAAATAAAAGAAACTTATTAACATCATCTAGTTTTTCTAAATGATAAGCATCCTAAAAGCAAAATATTTTTATGAAAAATATTTAATTAAAAAACAAATTCCAATAAACGGACTTGATTAGAAAATACTCAACAATAAGTATAATTAAATTTAAAATAAAATATCAGTAGAATTGCTGAATGCACAGAGAAATATTTATTAAACTAAAACAATTGTTCTCTAAAAAACTAATTAGTTTGAAATTTATTAACTTCATTATTTCCATCACTTTAATAAAATGAAAATAATCCAGAAATCTATAAAATTCATTAAACTAATGGAGCATTGAACATTGTATCTTCCGTTGTGTTTTGATAATAACAATATTATTCTCTATAAAAAGCATTCTAGTGTCATTCCATTTGGCAAAATTCAAGCGTAGTCGTTTATTTCTTTTAAAAGTGAGGCGACAATAAATGGAAAATTGAATCTGAATAAATGATTTAACAAAATGAAAACGAGGAATTTCAAAGGGACAAAGGAATTGTTTTACATCACATTTTATTTAAAGCGAATTTTATATGAAACTTTACTTTTTATAAAACGCAAAAAATAAACAATAGGAAATGTTTAACAAAACGTTTAATTTAATAAAATTCTTGCAACCATTTTGAGACTGCTTTACAAAATAATTGCAATTACAAAAGTCTAAACTGATTGTTTAATTCCAATTACTTTTTAATCGGTTGACCAGATTTTTCCAGCAAAATTTCTCCCAGAAAAATTTGTTTTACTTTAGGACGTTAACATCACGTGGTTTCTATTTAATTATAAAAATTAGTTGGTGTTTTAATTACATTTTTAATTAATTTTGAATATGTATAAAAAGATTAAATGCAACAGAGTGAAGTAAGAAACAGCGGAATGAAATAAACAGCTATAAAGAGTTAATGATTTGTAAATTAGGCAAATTTAGTAAGAATAGAAAATAAATAATTAAATTCAGTCAGTGTAATAAATTAAATAAATAAAGGAAATGTTTGGTGAAATATAATAAAAGTTTCTGTGATAAAAATGTTCATATTATTGTTATTCATTGAATAAATCAGAGAGCATTTTTGAATTTTCAGTAGGACTGTATGCCATTGATCATGCCACACCAATGATAAAAGGCTTTAACACTCGAGCGACTCGAAAAGTAATGTTTTTAACGTTTCAAACGATAACAAGTTTTTTAAAGTGGTACTTTTTGAATTATATCTAGTACTATCGGAACGCTTAAAGTTATCGGAAGTGGAACATTTTAATGCATTTATTTTAACAAAATGTATAAATTAAATATTGATAATAGAAAACAAATAGAGGATAAATAAAAGTAAAAAAAAAATAAATTAAAAAACCATGTTAAAAATTCAAAATTGTAAAATATGTTGGAAAGTATTAAAAAAACGCAAAATATTTAAATACTACTATAGCTAAACTGATGCTGATATTTTTGCTTTAGAACCCTCACCATAATCTATAACTATATGCTACCATCAAAACCCGAAATCAGTGAATACCCGAATTGCCTAGTCAGAAGTAGTTCTCACAACTTTTTTTTCTCGTTATTGGTAGTATTAACTAGTCAAAACTAAAATCCACTAATGTAGCTCATGGAAATCTAGTATTGACTCGCTTTGAATCTCATTCATTTCGTTTTGAATCTCTTCTATCTCGCTTTAAGTCTCGTTCGTCTCACTTTTGTAACGAATTTTTCTTGTATTTATAATCATTGCAAAAATTCGTACAATTTAAATTTATTTAAGAATCTAATACTCTAATAATTTCCATAATTAAAAAATACTAAGCAGAACATAGACAAAGACAATACTAATATTGTAAATAATAAAACATGAAATTTATCAGAGTTTGTCAAATATATTAAAATCATCGGTAAAAGAAGTTACATCGTCAAAATAAGAATAAAATTAAAATTGAACCACGACATTTATACAAGCACACACGATAAATTAAAATACAATATATAAATACAATAAAATATGCACGGGTCGCGCGACACGCACCCACTACATACACGATATACAAATATTAAAAACACAGAATAAATAGATAAATAAATAATGGACATAAAAACAATGATCAAGAAAATATAATATAACTCATCTGCCGACCGGGTCCGTCATATTGAGAATGTGAAGGTGGCGTGGGTCCATCTCCAAAGCCGAAGAATGGAGAGTTTATTGTGGTGAAGCGAGTTCTCGTCCTCTAGTTTATTTGTTTATTAATTGTTAAAAAGGATCCCTTAAGGAATTTAGGCCCAATCCTTTATTGGTTTTGAGAAATCGTTCTCTTTTTCATCCATCAAAAAAAAACCCCACGCCCACCATCCTCACAAAGATTAAAATTTGTCACCCATAAAACATCGCCACTCTATAAAAATATAAAAAAATAAAACATGAAAACTGATTTTAAAAATAATATAAATAATAAAAAATAAAAAACACAAAACACAAAACTACCTCAAGGCCATCGGCGATGCTCTTGAGGGGTGACGATCACTATATTTATAAAAATTATTTAAATGATCCGGTCCGACAAATAGTGAAGATGATGAGGTGAGGTCAAGACTTTTGTCAAACTCAAATCCCCACTCCCTTACGCATCCCCACGCCCCAGAGATAGACCCAGACCATCTCCCCTTCGATTCTAATATTTCGCCTATGATTAACAAAAATCAATTCAAATACAGAAATTCCCTTCACTTTCAATCCTGATTGTGGCTTCAATAATTCTCTCCAAATTCTAGTAGACCATGATAAATCTAAATTTGCGATCAGCTTGAACTTGCATGTCTATAAGGTCCACATAGCATTAGCTATTCATCCCGCTGTGAATGATATAGTCTAAGAGCTAGCTACGGAAATTGGCACCGATAAGGTGCAAGACATTTTTTTGTATGAATGTCTTTATCATTAAGAGATGAACACATAACCTT
>WNHD01002346.1:0-22611 GCA_011057455.1 Ganaspis sp. Gsp50 | reverse complement strand
TCCAGATTTTAAAGTGGATGAGAATATTTTAAATTCTGGAGTCGGTTCGCGTTTTAGGTTGGTGGTTTATCCACCAGAGAAGAAAGAAGAGGATCTTTGCATGTTGATTTTTATTATGTCCACTTTGTCACTATGTTGTCTGTAATTTTTATTTTGGTTTTTTATACTTTTATGTATTTGTTTGATGTATCTGTATGTTTTGTTTTTTTCTGTTTCAGAAATATATTTCTTAAGTCTTTACCATTTTTTTCTTTTACAGGATATTAAATTTTTTACAATTACAAATTATTAAAACATTATTTTTTTTTTATTTTGAGTGAAACACTCTGAAAGTAAATTTATATTTTCTATAAGTAATTTTCGAAACGAGTATAGATTTTATATTTAAAATTAATAATTATTGGACAAGAACAGTGAAGATTAAATTATAATTTCTATTTTATATGCTTATACGTCTTTTTTCATAATATTAAAATTATAATTTATGTTTTTAACATTCTTGTTTTTTGAATTTTAATTCTAAAGTTGAAATCAATACTTTTTTGAATTCTAAGCAATAAAAAATATACAATATTTTTTTACCCTTAAAATGAATTTTTTTAAAAATTAAATTATTTCCGTGAATAATTTTTACGCGTGAGAATTTAACAACCTTTATTTATTTACAGAATCAAGAAAACTGAAAAATGGTAAGTTGTTTTCTTTCACTTATTTAATACGGTCTATTTATTGCTGAAATTGATTTTTTTTGTTGCAGGAAGAAAATTTGGTATAAAAAAGTGACAAATGTGTGTCAATTAAAAATTATTATTATTTTAAATAATATTATTTTCAGAAGAAGTAAATTTGTCATTTAAGTTTATATTTCCCGCTAAATTGTATAGTTCCTTTTTTCTAGAGAATTTCATTCTAGTAAAAAAGTCTAGTGAATAATAGAATGACAAGAATGAGTAAAATGACATTAAACAGGTGATGAAAAATGAGTGGAATCTGAAAATAGAGAATTAATTGTATTTAAATTATCATTATCTGTTAGACTAAAGTGATAGATCATTTCCACCATTAAAATTAATGATAAACTTTGATCGATTATCTTACAGTAAGTATGCATTGTTGTTTTCTAACCTCTCGTTTATTTATTTTGCCATTTGTTTATATCTCTCGTTCAAAGAATTGATTGTTTTTTATTTTTTTATTTTCTATGAATCTTTTTATCTAATTCTTGATTCTATTTTTACTTTATTAAAAAAATGTTATCTTTTTTCTTAATAGAAAAATAGTGTTTTGATTGCATATTTTTTATTTGTATTTTCTTTTCATTCATGAGAATGTATTATGTTGTTGGAAATGTATTTTTAAATAGAGTACTTTATCATTAAGATCAATATAATTTTACATGAAACTATTATTTATTTTGTTTTTGTTTCAGAAATCTATTTCCATACCTTTTAATTTAAAGAACAACAATGGCAGATAATTTAGTAAAATTCACTAAATTAAGATCAGCAACAGAATCGAGTTTTTGGGCAAAATTTTCTGAATTAAAAATTGATAAATTCAAATTAGATGATAAAACTAATATACCTTTGTGGGGCAGTTACAGTTTAGATGTTCATAAATCTAGTCCTTTGTTTCTTGATTATACATCATTTAATGAGTAAGTACTTTTTACGTTTTATTTGTTTTTTATATCTTATTTTAAATGAATAATTTTTAACTGCATTGTTTGTGAAACTATTGAAATATTTTTAACGACATGAATTATTTTCAGAGATTTAGAAACAACATCGCATAGTAAAGCAGTTTCTTGCCACGGTTTTATGGTGAATACAAATACATTTGAAGCATTTAAACAAATAGAACCTGAAAAATTTATTGATATAGTTGCAATAAATTTAGTTGAATCAATAAAAAGTGGCACTGCTCTCCAAGAACCATGGAGGCTTTCTTTATTTTTAATGCTCTCTTTCTCTGATTTAAAAAAGTACAAATTTTATTATTGGGTTGCTCATCCGACCCCATATAATCTACCTGAAACCTATTATCAGAGAAATCCAAGTCCAATTTGTGATGATTTCATTTCTAGTCAAATTGAGGAATTAAAAGCAGGTTATTTACAACTAGATGGTAAATCAAAATCCTTTTTCACTGTCATCACATCGACTGAAACAAAGAGTCTCAAAGTTACGACTTTAGAAAAAGGAGTGGAATTTGTACAAAATTTGAATCCAGACGATCCAACGACTGTAAGTTGTAGTTATATAACTGTAAATATTAAATTAATTATTTAAATTAAATATTATATTTTAAGCAATTTAGAATAAAAAAATAAATAAAATGAAGAATATTAATTTCAAACAAACTAATTACAATGAGTCGATTTAATTTAAAATTGATAGAAAATATAATTTGCAATTTACATTGTTATTTTACATTAATTATATTTTTACAGGGGGATCGCAATATTTACTTTGCTTTTAACGATCCCACTGGAAATTTGTCACCAGGCTGGCCCCTTCGAAATTTACTTTGCTTGCTTTTTTGGCACTGTTCCAATTTCAGTTTTTATAAAACAATGAATTTCATCTCGATTAGAGGCAATGATATTCAAGAGTCTATGATTTATTCTTTAAAGTCTAAAGAATGTGCGGATGTCGAGTCCATTAAAAAATCAATTTTCGAAGGACACTTTGTCGGTTGGGAATCGAACGCAAATGGAAAAATGGGTCCAAATGTAACAGACTTGTCTGATTCTATGGATCCTGTTAAGTAAGTGTTTTTTATTTTATGTCATATTTAATAACAAATATTCATATTATTAATAATAATTCTGTCAACATTTCTTATGAGTTTTTATATCAAAACTATGTTTCTAAAATTCGGAACGTTCATTTGAACGAACTGTTTTCCTTTTATTTCAATTTTTAAAAAATATGCATTGTATTGAAAATTGATAATTTTTTTAACCAATTATAACATAAGTCAATAATTGTTACGTAAAAAATATTTTAAGACAAATCTGAATTTTAAACAATAGAAAAATAAAAACTTTGTTCATTTGAACGTTCGGAACTTTATTTGCATATCAAAACTGACAAATATTTAATATTTATTATTTTGCTTTATTGTTATTTTATTTTTTTTTAATATTTTATCATTATTTTATATTATTATTTTATTTTATTAAATTATTAAATTACTTTGATTGAACTCGAGTTTAAATAAACTATTAATATTTGTTTTTTTCTTTTTAACAGATTATCAAGCAGGGCAGTCAACCTGAATCTTAAATTAATCAAATGGCGATTAGTTCCCGATTTGGATCTCGAAAAAATCAGTCAACTTAGATGCCTTCTTCTAGGCGCTGGAACTTTAGGCTGTTCGGTTGCTCGAGTTTTATTAGGCTGGGGCGTCAATACCATTACTTTTGTTGATAATTCTTTTGTATCTCACAGTAATACTGTACGACAAAGTCTTTATACTCACGAAGATGCTGTTAAGCGCCGTCACAAAGCCGAAGCTGCCAAAGATGCTTTACTCAGAATTCACCCAAGTTTGGTAAATATTTGTAAACTTTTAATTATCGTTTTTTTAAAAAAACTTTTTCGACAAGAATCCACAAAGTTAAGCAGCAAGTAAATTAAGAGAAATGAAATTAAAAATAATTAGTTTCACGCAATAATGTTTTATTAATAATGATTAATTAAGTGCGAAATAATGTTTCAGAATGCGGAGGGTATTGTTTTGCAAATTCCAATGCCTGGTCACGTTGTTGGCAAAAGTATGATGGAGTCGACGGAGCAAGCTTTTAAAACATTGGAAGAGTTGTATGACAAGCACGATGTTGTTTTTCTTCTTTTGGATTCTAGAGAAGCTAGATGGTTGCCCACTGTTTTGTGTTCGGCAAAAAATAAGATTGCCATTAATGCTGCTCTTGGATTTGACTCCTATACAGTCCAGCGTCATGGAACTCGAAATTCACAAGAGGCTTCAACTCCTGATTTAATGGTACAAAATCCATCTGGCAAAGATCTTGGTTGTTATTTCTGCAATGACATAACACAACCTGGAAATGTAAGCTAATGTTCTTTTGATAGTCTTTTAAATATCTGTCTTGTAGTCTCCAGATATTAAAAAAGCAGTCAGAATTTAGATTTTACATTTTTAAGAATACAGAGTTTGCATTTTTGAAAATTTAGAGTTCATATTTTTAAGAATTTAGAGTTAACATTTTTAAAAATTTAGAGTTTAGATCTTTAAGAATTTGGAGTTTAGATTTTTAAGAATTTGTATTTCAAAGATAGATAACATTCTTAAAAATTCTTAATATTCTTAAAATAACATTCTTAATTTTAGTCTCAAGTGGATAGAACTTTGGATCAACAATGTACTGTCAGTCGACCAGGTTTATCTTACATTGCTGCTGGTCTAGCAGTGGAACTTTTAGTATCTTTGACCCAACATCCAGATGGGTAATTTAACGTTTTTTTTATCATTTTAATATTTTTTACAACTTTTTGTTTTAACCTGCAGTTCACAACTTTTTAAAAAAACTCCAACCAACTCTTAAAAAATAAATAAATCAAACGGAATATTATAAACACTATTTCTTAAAATCTTGTTTCTAAAATTTGTTTGAATAAAAATTCAAAAAACTCTTTCAGACAAAAATTAAAAAGAAAAAATAAATAGAAAAATATTTTTAATTTAAAATGTTTATGAAAAACGTGAATTTCAAATTTGTACGTTTTACAACTTTATTGTTTACAAATCTATTTTTTACAACTTCATTTTTTATAGTTTTCTACTTGTAACTTAATAATCAAATAATACAATAAGCGCGGTATTTATTGTATTAATCATTACAAAATAAATAAAAATAAAATATTTATCATTTTATAATTACGATAATAAATTTGAACGAGACGAATACTCGATGTTTTTAGACATTAGATTTGAAAATTGTTTTAAAAAATGTTAAAAACTACACAAGTTTAAAAAAAAGGACCAAAGAATAAACATTAAATTTTATCAATATTAGCTTCTTTGAAAAACTAAATTAGATAAAAAATAAATAAAAACAAAACAGAAAAAGTGAATACATATTCTAAATGAATATTTTATGTAAAAAATAAAGAATTATTATATTATAATTTCTTTTTTTCAGAATTGAAGCAGTAGCTATGCTGGATGACAATAAAGATCAAGCGCGAATGTATAAAAATGACAATAGTATTGGTTTACTTGGAGGAATTCCTCATTCGATTCGTGGATCACTTTGGGGACATGAAATGCGATTAACCATCACTCATAGATTTCCGTCTTGTACTGCCTGCTCTTATCCTGTTATCAATGAGTACAAAAAGAGAGGATTTTCATTTATTCTTGACGCTTGTAATGAACCAAATTATTTAGAACGCTTGGCAGGTTTAGAAGATTTGCTCAAAGGGACTGATCTTGATGAGGTATGATAATCATTTTCAAAATTATATGATAATGTAAAAAAGACGATTTATAAACGAAACGCATTTTATTTTCAGTTTTGCTACGCACTCGATTCGTCAAGCGACGAAGAAAAGGATTCATAATAAAATAATCTAAGAATTGAAAGCAACTTATAATCGTAAGTTATTTTAAGTCATGCAGTGACTGGGTATTAAAAATCGATAATGGGTCGAACAGTATTGAAAAATAATTCACTGTTTTTTCTATGTATTTTCTAATTTGTGTGTTTTTACGTTTCAATAGTAATATTAAGAACGTAATTTAAACGAATTTGCGCAAAAACGAGCGCAATATTTTACTCATGCCAAAATTTTTTAAATCTAGATTATCTCTTTTTATTATAAATCTTATGATATTAATAGAATAGCTAAATAGGTAAATAGCTTTCTAAATAGCTTGAATTTTAATAGGACAATTTTCACAGACTTTTATAAACTTTTATAAATCTTTTTTAAAAAATAGTTTATAAATATTTTACTAGAAAATTGTGATTTTTGACATTGGTCTTGTATTCTTTGAAGGAACACGAAGACATTTCAATTAAGACTGAGAAAAATTTTTATTTGGTGCAAATTTATGGATTTTTTCAATAAGAACATTTTTCTTTTAATAACAAATAATATTGAAATGCAAAAAAAGAATGTTGAAAATGACTTTGAAATGATATTTGTCTTAAACCTTTTAATAATATTTTAAAATTACGGTTTTTCAACACTATATATTGATAATAAGTTTGCTATTTCATGATTTTTATTTCTAGAAAATAAAAAAATCCACTTTGGACAAAATAAGCCAAATTAATGAAATTAAATTAAAATTTTTGGATCAATTAAATCATTTTCTCAGTAAATATTACTATTTAATAAGAAAACATCGAGTCTACAAAAGCATAATTGTTACAATTAGAATAGTTTGTTAAATAAAGATAAAAAAGTTTATAAATTTATAGGATGATAAATTTAAAAAAGATATAAATAAATAATATATATATAATAAATAAATATCAAATTTAGCTAATCTCTGAATTCTAAATTAAAAATGATTGAATAAAGCTTTGATAAAAATGCAAAATTTTAAATAAAAGATGTTTACAGTAAATATAAAAATATACTTGATGAGACACGTACAATTTTTAAATAATTTTATCTAATATTATAATTATAGTTTATTAAAATTAAAAATTTGAATTACATTTTTATTGTAAACATAACGAAGTAAAAATTTCGCGATTTTAAATTTAATATTTGAATGAAATTTCTATAAATAAATTATATATTCAACTTGCACATATTAAATAAATAAATTTAAATTAAAGGCAAATAAAAAGTACACCAATTAAACAAAGCTTCCTCTATGAGGAAGCAAAAATAAATCAAAGTCTTGATGAAAAATAATTTTTAAAAGATTATATTTTATTTAAAACTTTTGAACACTCGTAATGATTTAATGCTTAACAAATTTGTTGCATTGTATTGTTTATGGTTTGTTGTTAATGAAATATATATGTGTAATAAAAAAAGACTTAATGAAGTTAAATGTTCTCATTGTCACTAAGACTCCAATAATTAGCTGTTTGATATATTTTTTTAAATTTTTCATTATTTAGAAACGATTACTTTTTTACTTCTATATTTACAGTTCCATTCTATATAGTTTTTTTATTTTATTTAGAAGCCCTCATTTTTTACAAATATATTTTGAATATTCTGATTAACTCGCAAATTGAATATTTAAAAAATTATTGAATCCATCAATTCAATTTGTTGTTTAGTTACTTTTTTAATACGACTCTTTATTACATTGTTTAAAACGATTTTTTGTTTATTAATTTTGTGTTTATTTTTTAAATGTTTATTTTTTAAATCAATTTTTTGTTGATTGTGTGTTTTTTATATCGATTTTTTGTTTATTTTTTAAATCAATTTTTTGTTGATTATGTGTTTTTTATATCGATATTTTGTTTATAAATTGTTATCTATTCAATGAATATAATGTTTATTAATTGTTTTTAATTGTGCAAAAAAATGATTAGTTTTGATTCTTCTACATCCTAATATAATTAGTTTTTGATTAATTGGCAATTTTTTCCTCCAAATGAAGTCTAATTGTTGTTTCATTGTTAACATTTGTAATTTGTTTATTAATTTGTTTGCAAAGATTTTTTGTTTGCTTATAACATTTTTGAAAACAACATTTACAATTTCAATGAATGTTATAACCTAGAGATTGATGGTTTGAGTTAAAGGAATTTTGTTTGCTCCGAAAACTCTTCCGAAATTCCTTAATGATTTGTGGAAAGTGGAGAAATATAAAAGTCGTTTGCTGGGACCATATTTATTCTGACTCTTGGCAATTGGCAGTTTTGCCTGCAGAGCGCGTCGAACCGCCAAATGCCACACATTCCAGTGTAAAACGTACATGTATAAAGTGGTGGGGAAGGAAACTACCTTCTCATGTCAAACAGGCCGTGCTCGTGCTCGTGTGTTCACCCGCATTTAGATTTTCATCATTTTCAATGAAAATACGCGTTACTTTCGGGCCCGATGTGCCGGGGAATAAAGTGTTAAACAATTAGAATCATATTAGTGCAAGTGTCAACGTCTCAACAGGTAAGTTATCCTCGTTAAAATATTATCATTTATTCCATGGAATGCATGTCTTGCTCCTTTTTTTTTCACGCTACGCCGCATTCCTCTATTGATTCGTACGGACAACCGACATAATAAAACCAGGATGCCTCCTTCGACTTCTGCCCCCTGAACTGAGAAATCGTCTTGATTTATCAAAAAAATAATTCACTGTCTTGCAATGTGGTTTTCAATTCCATAAAGCAAAATCATTTCTTTTTATTGCACATTGAAATACTCTTGAAAACAGTAAAATTTAAAAATGTCACGTGAAAGTTTTATTGAAACGAATATTGTTTATTTTTTTTTAAATGGCATTTTTTTAAAAAAACGTTGCATATTTAACAAAATTGTTTTTTAAAAACTTGGCATATTTTTAAAAACATTGCATTTTTAACATTCTCTATTCTGTAAAAAGATTGTATTTGTTTTTTAAACATTGCATATTCTTTACAAAGATTGTATTTGTTTCTTTTAAAACATTGCATATTTAAACAGATATTTTAAAACAACATTTTATATTTTGAAAAACGTGTCATTTTTTGTATACATATATTGCTCACCTTTGCGAATATTGACTATTTTAAATGTTAATTTATTTTAAAGCACTCGAAAAAATGTTTATTTAACGCAAAATATTTCATTCTTACTGGCTTTCAATCAAATCAGGAAATTGACGAGCGTGTTTAATTTTCAGTGTTGTTTTTCTTTTTTTTAAAAAAAGACGGAATTTTGTGCGCGAATATTTCTTAAACTTGCTTCTGGGAAAGTTCGCGGATTGTTTTTGTTTTTATCAGTAAAGTTATTTTAAAATATTTGTTCATTCTTAAAAAATGATTTGTGTGATATTTAATAACTGGGTTTTTCATTCTTTTCATCAAAAAAGGAAAAACATTTCAAAGGAATTCTTTACAATATTTGTATAAACATAAATGAGAATTTATATTTATTTTTTAATTTTTTTTTAAAAAAGTGATTTTTGAGTTCGATATTTATTATGATTGGAACATATTTTGAAATTTGAAAAGTATGTATGTAATGCCAAGTAAATGTTATTTTCGAATTAGAGTATGCTCGACAAGATACACATTTTTGCGATGCATTCAGTAGTGGATCGATTATTTGCAGAACCCGATCTTTTTTATTTATGCTTTTAATGATTTTTGTTTTCTTATGAAATTGCGTAATTATAAAATTAGTATGGAAATTTTAAAATTGAGACAAAGGAATTGGTTTTCTCTTTCACTTTCTTTTTTATTTTCGTTTTCATTCATGATTTAACCAACTTTCCCATTTGAGGATACGCATCGAATGAGCAGAAAATTGTGATTGTATGTATTAGTTTGATTTGGCCAATCTTTTGATTTTCTTTTATCAGGAAAAATCTTTTATTTCTATTGATACTATTGTTTCAAATTTTTATTTTTGCTTATAAATATTTTATATTTTTACTGAACAATTGATTTAATAATTTAAAGAATTGTTAATATTATCATGTTATAATATTATCGTTTTTAATATAATCATGAATTAAAATACTTTGATGAATAGTATTTTTCAAAAAGTTGAAAAAATAATTATGATTCTATGTAGCGTCAATAAAAAGATTAAAACTACTGCTTTTAATATTAACAATTGTAAGTATATTTTCTAAAAAATTAAAACTAATTATTTAATCATTATTAAGGTGAATGTTTCGATCACACTAATTATTTAATAGTTTTTATTGTAAAAAGTAAATAATCATGATAGTAAAATACAATAAATTATAAATAAACAATGTTCGTAAATAATAATGTAATTGTCAATAAATAATAATGATAATGTTAATAAATAATAATGATTGATAATGAAGGAAGTAAAAAGGCATCTATTTGTTTCATGACAAATAAAATTTTGTTTTTATCTTGAAGGACGTTAAAGAAAGTTTGTTTGAAGGATTCCTATTCAATTCTTTTTCATTATGTATTAAAGACCTCGTACATTATCAATAATATCAAAAATTTAAATAACAAAATCAACAAATTCCAAGATTTTCGAGGGTAGATAGAGACAGGAATTTATGTTTGTTATTTAGTGTAATTGATTTAATCAAATTGTCGTCTAACAATGTTTGAATCACTTGATTTAAAAATATATTTTTCAAATATAACACTTACAGTTTTCGAAGGTTCGATGCGGGTTCATTTAAATCCTGGGGGGTGAGTTCTATTTTTAGATGCAGAATAAGGGAAACGAGAATTAAAGTACTTCCCTTTTCGTTAGTCAAAAATTATCTTCAAACTTTGACAACGTGCTTTGCTTTGAGTAATAAAAATTATTTTTGGTTTTGATAATAAAAATGTATTTTTGCTTCTGATCATAAAAATTTATTTTTGGTTGGGATAATAAAAATTTACTTTTGATCTTGATAATAAAAATTTACTTTCGATTTTGATAATGGAAATTTACTTTCAATTTTGATAATAAAAATTTACTTTCGATTTTGATAATAAAAATATACTTTTGGTTATGTTAATGAAAATCCATTTCTAGGTTTTGATAATGAATGTTATTGTTGATTTTATTATTGAAACATTGATTTTTGTTGTGCGATAATAAAAAGTTTATTTTTCAAGTCAACAGTACCGCCAAAAATAATTGTGTGTCATAAAAAATAAATTGTTACTGTTAAAACGAAAAACACATTTTGATTGACAAAATCAAAAATAAACTTTTCTCGTAAAACCAAAATTAAATTTTTTTGTTCTAAACCAAAAATATGTTTTATTTACAATGGAACCAAGTTATTATTTTAATGGTAAAGGAAAATTTCTACTTTTGCATTCAATTAAATAACTTTCAATTAATAATTATAATAATCGTAGATAATTGAAATACATTTTTGTACCTAATTACAGTACGTTTTTGTATTTAATTACATTTAATTTTTGTATTTAATTACATTTAATTTTTGTATTTAATACATTAAATTTTTGTATTAAATTACATTACATTTTTGTACTAAATTACATTACATTCTTGTATTTAATTATATTACATTTTTGCATTCAATTACATTACATAATTGTATTTAATTGAATTAAATTTTCCTCGTATAGGAGGATTTTAATTAAGTTATATATTTGTTTTCAATCGTAAATAACATTTTTGTATTATACAATTTATTCGATTAATTGATTACCTTTTTGTTTTTAACTAATCATACTTATGATGGATATAATTTATCTGTTTATTCCATATTTTTAAGGGAAAACAATGTTTCTTTTTGCCACTTTTTTTATGGCACTGAAGTTTACAACGTTTTTTTTCTTTTACAGAAAATGAAAAAACAATTTTTGCTATTTTCAATTTTTTTAAATATTTATTCACAACTTTCAAAGAAGCCAAAACAGCTTAACAAAGATTATTTTAAAGAAAGGATTAAATAATTCAAAATATGTGTTGGATTCTATTTTGCCTTACCTTTTTACAAAGTTGATAAATAAATATTAAAAAATGATTAAGTAAAAAAAATTGCAGTTTTTGTAAATGAAAGTAAAACGCTGCAAACTTTAGAATCATTTTTCTTCCCTATCAATTGTAGCACAGTTTTGTAAAAGTTTTTTATTTTATTAAAATAAACCAAAATGAGTATGAAATTTAAATAAACAGGAAATTGAAATTGACATATTTTTAGACTTCTTTTGGTAATACGATTCAAAAACTAAATATAAAATTAAAACATTTGAAAATTGAATGAATAAGTTGAATGAATTTCCTTTGTATATCTTTACAAAAATTTAGTACTTGGCCTTGATTTTTATACGTGAGATATAAATTTTAATTTCAGCTACCTCATTCCAAATGTTTTCAATTAAGAATATTGTACGTGAAAAATGTTTGTTTTGCAAGACAAAAGACATGTCTTAATGATATTTTGCCCTTACATTGTAATGATCAAATGACTTGAGAAAGAAATTAATCTAAAGCTGTACGTTGAAAGAATTTAATCAAATCATCAACATTCACAGTGATCCACTGACATAAATAAGTAAACATTTAAAAAAGGAATGAAAAGAAATGAAAAACGTGCTCTTTAATGAAAAGAAATTGTTGTAAAATTTTGCAGATCAATTCAAATGCAATTGGCTCGCGACTGATTATTGTGATGAAATTGTGATGTTTGAGAGCGCGCAAAGAAGGTGGGAGTAGTAAAAGACTGTAGAAAAGAGTAGGAGTAAGGGCCCGCGGATAAGGGGGTCGCGGGGCCCGGATGAAGGAGGTGGGAGGGAAGGTGGCTCCTGGTAAGGGGTCCGCATTCCTCAGACAATGTCACGTTTTTTAATCCTCGTTTTACTTTTATTTGCGCTGCTTGGGCCTCTTGGAGCGGCCCAAACAGTTTCAAGATCGACTTATGTTTTGCCTCACTGCTTTATGTGTAATCTTTTTCCCCGGTTATGTCTGCCGCAGAAACAACAGATAATAGAAGAGGATTCACGCATTGACACTCGTGTGCTAGCATTATTGAAGACGAGTGCCTGTTTATTTGTTAATACACACGTGCTGCTACTGCTTCTGCTGCTGCTGCTGCTGTTGCTGCTTCACAAGTGTATCCAGTGCAATTCTCACTTCTGGCGGTTGCCTTAGAGGAAAAAGAAAGCTTTGCCAGCCAATTGTAGGATGTCGGCTGTTGAGAGTGCCTTGGAAGTCCTCTCCAGGGCTGCAACAATGGTCCAAGGTCAGTGTAATTATTCAATTACTTATTCGCTATTGGCACCATTTTTTATCACCATTTTGCCATGTGTGTATTGTTTCCCCGTAAAGGAAGTATTTTTATTGTAAAACTCGAGAATTTTACATTTTTTACATTCTTATTTCACATAGTGAGAAAAAAACTACTATGTGTTTCGTAAAATTAACTAAAAAAAAAACTGGTAGAAATCTATGTTGTTACCTTCACAAAGTTAATTACTTATGTAGTAAATTTAACCAAACAAAACTAGTAATCCTTTTACCCAACCATTTACGTGGTTAATAGTGTACCGATTATTTTTTTCGGGGCATTCGTTTTTACGTTATCATCGAAAAAGTGTGCGAAAATGTGTTGAAGTGTGCGAATTTTTACATACTTTTGACAATTTTTGGATTAAATTTCATGTGAAATGTTAATAGAGTCAAATTTATGGGTTTAGAAAATTATGTTAAAAGGTAAAATTAGATGAATCTGTAGATTTATACAATCCTTTTGGATCTATGATGTATTATCTACTCATCTATTAAATCATCAAGGTTAATTAAAATTCCATTAGAAACGATAGTCCGAGAAATTGGATCCGTTTGACGTACAGTAATTATTTATTGTAATAATTACTTTGATTCATAAAATATTTTTCAGATTTACATATAAAAGGGAATAGAATTTATTATAGGAATGTATTTATTAAATGAATTTATTAGTGTTGATTTACATTTTTCTAAGTTTGGTCATATTTTTATTTAAACCGGCTAATATACTTTTTTAATCCTGCTAATCATTTTTTTATTCGTGCTAATAATGTTCTTTAATCGTGTTAATAATGTTCTTTAATCGTGCTAATAATTTTAATTGTACTAATAATTTTCTGTATTTGTGTTAATAATTTTCTTTGTATTAATAATTTTCTTTGCATTAATAATTTTCTTTGCATTAATAATTTTCTTTGCATTAATAATTTTTTTTGTATTAATAATGTTCATTATTTGTTTCAATAATTTTCTTTAATCAAGCTAATATTTTTTAGCTGGACTAACAAAACACATGCATATACATTTTTATATGCAATTTATTCTTTCGCATCGTTATTGCAATTTTTTAATGATTGTTTAGTACGTAACGTTCATAGTAAAAACGATACTGAAAAAAAGTTGTTTTTCATTTTCTATTTTTAATTTGTATATTTTAAATTAAATGTCTGATATTATTATAGTAATTTTATTATAAATTCATAAGTCTATTTTTAATTAACGAATTTTTAATCTATAACTTAAAAACAAAAACTCAAAGAACGCTATTTTTCTCAATTTGTGTTTGCTATATATAAACATTGTGCACTATAGACCGTATTTTTTATTAGCAGGGTTAAAACATTTTCTGAACTGGGTTAATAGATTTTTTATAGTACTATTTTTTAGCAGCCTTAATAGATTTTTCAAGCAAGATTAAAACATTATCTAGCATTTTTTAAAATTTATTAATCCTGCTAAAAAATGTTAAACATTTTAAAAATTCAAAAACAGCAAAAAATTGATTTTTCATAAACGAAAAGAACGTTGCGAATTTCAGCGTTGTTTTAAAACAGCATATCCAATATTCCAATATTGTATTCTGCTGATCAAAAAAGATATTTATAATTTTAATTATAGATTTATAATTTTAATTATATATTTAAATTTCTATTGTATCGAGCTAATTAGACTAAAAGTGGAGCTGAACAATTCTCAAGGAAAATGGTTATATTACTATTTTGCAGTGCTCCAGAATTCGAAATAGACCGAGGTTTCCATTGATTCCTGTTTCTTTTAAAAATATTTCATGGAATCTGATTTCAAATTTAAATGTGGCATTAATTTCGAAGCCGCATTCCATTATAGACTAAAGCTCGATAGGAATTTCTTTTGTATAAACGAAATTTCTTCTAAGCTCCTTATCGACTCATTCTTCTTCTCCTCTGAATATTTTTTGCTCACTAGAGATATAGGAATATGTGTTTTGAAATTTGAATTCACAGTTTCAGAGTTGAAAAACAGAGTTACGCTAATACGTGAAAGACAATGAAATTAATGGGATCAAGGACTTGGGGAAAAATGCTTCCGTAATTATATAATCTAATAGATAATAAATTCTTGTAGTGTGCCTGCTTGAAGCCTGACAAAACTGGTAATAGCAAATTCAATGTGATTGGAAAATTGAATAGGAAATTTAGATGCTGCTGAAAGGCAAGAATTAATTAATTAAGAGTAATTAATTATTAGTTTGATAATTTTAGTTTAGTGTTTTTAAAAACATTGTTTGAAAGATAGTCGTCACTGAGAGAAACTTTTCTTGATTTGAATATGAAAATTTGATTAATTCAAAAGTTTAAAACAAATGTTTTGTTTTTGATTTAAATAAAATTTTATTGATTTAAATAAAATTTATTTGGTTCAAATAAAGTTTTGTAGGATTTAAATAAGATTTTGTTTGATTCAAATAAAATTGATTGTATCGAAACAAATTTATATTCAATTTAAAGAAATATATTTTCACTTTGCTGTAGAATCAAAAATTTAATGAGTTTGAGATTTTCCTTTGTTTTTAATTATAAATGTGTTTAATTCAAACAGAATTTGTTTGATTCAAACAAACTTTATTTGATTCAAGCAAAATTTATTCGATTCAAACAAAATTTATTCGATTCAAACAAAATTTATTTGTTTCAAACAAACTCTTTCTTTGACCACTTTAATTTTGAGTCAAATAAACATTTCTCTCAGTTTTGATAATAGAATTTAGTCTCAAATCTCGGATTTTGAATCTAGTACTCGGTAACGATCAGAATAGTAACGATTACTAATAAACTGGTGCTTACATGGAACAAGATGTTAACGTTTCTTTGTGTGTTGAATTTCAGTATATGAAAGAATACATCTATTCGTGATAGATATTGATAAGATTTATTTTAATTATTTATTTTCCAAAATATATTATATATAAAAATAAATATATTAGTAAATTGTAGATAAAAAATTGGAATTTTAATGGAACTTAAAAATATTCAATTACATATTTAATGGAATGTGTAGATAAACTAATAAGCAAGTAAAAATTGTAAAATAAAATGCATTAAATTTTACTATTTTCACTTATTAGTTTCGTGTGGAAGAATAATTTAGTAATGGCAAAAAATATTTTCCTGGGACTTTTTTTTCCTGGGGATTTTTTGTTACAATAGCTAAAAGAAGATAGAAATGATTAGTTGTAATTCTTTTGGAAATAGTTTTTTGTAGAGAACAAATTTCATTGTACAGAATAGATTTTTTTGTAGAGAACAAATTTGTTTGGACAGAAAAAATTTTGTTGAGTAGGTCACACTTTTTTTGTATAAATTTTGTTTTGATAAAAATAATTTCTCGTTGAAGTAAATTGTTTAGGGAAATGAGATGATTTGTTATAAAGTCACGTATAGAATTTGAATTCTGAAACGAAGACTATAGTTGAAAGGTGAGTCGAAGTGGATCCGCGTTCCAGAATTGCGACGTAAAAAAGATGTTGTGTCCAAGGTGCTTTCGAACGTTTCGGCGTGAACATCAATTTTACAGATTCCCATCAAATGCATTGTACTTTTGCCTGCACACGGTTTCTGAGCGAGCGGCTTGAAATTCTTTTCGAATCTCGTCTCCTCCAACTTTCTGTTAACGCCCAGAGAATAACTCGCCGATAAAGGTATGCGCCCATTACATAAGCTATTCACTTAGTGTTTTGTAATTCCTCTTTGAAATTCGTCGACTCATGGAAAAGCGAAACGCTCCTGAACATTCCAAAACCACCTGGCCAAGGTCCTCTTCATTGGCACTTTACTTGACTTAGATTCCATTCAAAAGAGAACCAAAAGGAATTTCGCGTTGCTATTCATCGTCTCAACATTTTCTCTCGAAAAATAGATTTTCTTTTCGAATAGTTCTTTGTATTTAAATACATTAAAATTACATTTTACTATCCTTGGAGCGGATTTTCATTATCTTTGGAGTAAATTTTTACAATCCTTGGAGTGAATTTTTACTATCCTTGGATGACCCCTAAATAAATGAGTAATATGTTTTGAGATAAATATTTCATTATTTCGTTCAAATAAATTATTTATATTTAATTCAAATAAACAATTTCTCTGAATGTGTGGTAAAAATTGAGCCACTTTAGGTGTAAAAACAGTTTATGAGGAACAGCAAAAAATGTTTACTGATGTAGAAATATTTTTTGCATTTTGAGTGAAATTTATTGCTATTTTGGTGAATTATTTCGCAGTTTGAGGTAAATCTATTTTTACGTGCATACAGAGGAAAAAAAGAACTTTGGAGGGAATGAGATTTTATTCGCATATAGAGTTCATCTCAATCCGAGTGGAAATTCAATAAAAAATCAAAATAAGTGTTCGCTATTTGCTTGGAGTAAATTTCTATTTGAATTGGAGTGAAATTTGCCTCTAGAGATTTCACTATTTTATAATTAATACATTTTCTTTAGTGTTCTAACTTTTCACTTATTGTTAGAGAAACTTTTGTTTTATTTAAATATGAAAATTTGTGTAATGCAAACATAAACGAATCAAACGAAAAATTTGTTTGGTTTAAATAACATTTTGTTTGATTTAATTAAATTTTGTTGGGCCAAAATAAATTTATATTCAATTTAAACAAATGTATATTCAAATCAAATATGTTTTCACTTTGCTATACAATCGAACATATAATAAGTTCGTCCTTTTTCTTTGTTTTAAATATACATTTCTTTAATTCAAACAAAATTTTATTTACATCAAATAAAATTTTGTTATATTTTGTTATTTTATAAATTTGATACAAATAACATTTATTTGATTGAAACAAATTCTTCAATTGACCACTTTAATTTTGAATCAAATAAACCTTTTTCTTAGTGTATATTTCGAAAATTGATAATTATTCATTCTAAAATTGGATCTTGTATTTCTAATATTGGATTTTATATTTTTAATAATGGACATGATTTTTTTAATATTGAGATTTAAAAATAATCTCAGGCCGAGAAGTTTACTTAAACTGATAAGTTATAACTGGAAATTTTTGTAGAATGAGCATTTTTTAGAGTTATTCAATGCTTTGAAATAGTTTAGATTTTTGCGATATTTCAACAACACGGACTTCATTTCTGATTAGATAACATTGATGCGAATTTAAGTCGGATTATTTGGAGTACAAGTGTCAAAAAAAAGATGACGAAAAGTAGGTTTTTATTTGGTTTCTCTCAAGAGTCTTTTATTTTTAATAATTCATAAACCGACGTCATCGCAAGTATTGTGCAACCAATAATTAAAATTCTGAAAATAAAAATGACATACTTATAAGTATCTATTACGGCATTGAGAATATTTAGAAATTGTTTATGATCTTTTATTTCAATATCGAGTTTTAGAGTGCATCGTTACTCCATTATGTTTTCTGGAATTTACAAAGTTATTTCAACCATCCTCGACTTTCAGCTTTGATTCATTCAAAACATGTTTTTTCGTTTTTCATGTTTTTTGTTTAAAAAAATTATTTTTCATTGAAAAGAGTTTTTATATTGTTTTTAATTTTATTCATTGGAAGTTATTTTTATGTATTTTTAATTTTCTCATTGAAAACTGTTTTTTATTATAAACTAGTTTTTATTGTATTTTCATGTTTATTCTATATTGTTTTTATTGATAATTTTTTTGTAATTCTTTTTGTTTAAAGCTACCTCGAGGTAATGTGTATTTTTATTCTTAATGTTATGCTTGTTTTTTATTTTTGTAAAACGATATGGTACCAATGATATTTTTTGTATATAGCGATGTTGTTTGCAGAATGGGATTCTAAAAATTTGAATCTGCCACGGTAAAAAAAAAATTGGGCCGAAAAAATTGAAGGTTCTTATAGAACAGCAAAACATTAAATGGAAATTTTTGTGAAAAAATTAACTGAAAAAACAGTGATTTTAAGATTATCTCTATCGCAGAGAAATTGAATTTTCATCTTAGGAAAATATTTGTCTATTGTACAGAATTTTGTTATTGTTTATGTTATTATTGTTTTTCTTATTTAGAAAATTAAACTCTCTACATTAGTTATATTTAATTTTTTTTATTAATTTATGTCATTCGCATTTTTTCCGTTTGGAACTTTTTTTTTCAATAAGATTTTTTGTTTGAGATAAAAATCTTTGTTTTACTAAAATTTGAATGTTATTTTCTTTTTACTAAAATTTGAATGTTATTTTCTTTTTACTAAAATTTAAATGCTATTTTCTTTTTACTAAAATTGCAATGCAAGTGATATAAATTTTTGGATTAGTTTCATCTCTTGTCCTTTGTGGAAAGAAAGGAGATATAAATAAAGATCAGAGTACACTAGAGGAATTTGGAAAACGCACCGCGTCTCATTATCGCGCGCGAGAAATATTTTGCATTCCACTTCCAAAACACTATTTACAGCTTACGAGTGCGTATTCCTGTGTTGACGAACGTGGAGCAAAAAGTCTTAGGGTCGGTTGCATTCCTTTATTTTCTTATGCATAAGAATGATTAAGAGTCGATTACACCCACGATACATAAATTGTATTCCTTTGAATCCCGGAAGAAAAAATATTTTTTCAAACAGCATGAGCTTACATTTAATGGAGACACGTTCATTTATTTGGTGTTATTTCTTGAGACAAGATTAATTTTATCGATTCTGCAAATAATGCTCATTTTTTATTTATGAAGCTCGTAAATATTGCTTTGTAGTTTAACAAATTTTCTTGTTACTAAAGTTCTGAATGTTCAGTTTAACGAATTGTTTTGTTTCCTTTTCACTTTTTCAAGAATAACACGTAATAACATATAATAATGGGATCAACATAATTAAAAAATAGCACCAAAAAATACGCTACTTGTTTAAAATGATGATAATATTGAAAATTATATTTGTAACGTAAATTTTGGCTTTTTGAATTTTCACGTATTTTTAGACAAATTTAAATTTTAAAAATGATAAAGAATTTTTTCGTTCATGGGAACGTTAAGAAGTGAATCACATTTTCTTAGAGATTAATCATAAATATCGAATTATCAGTCAGAACAAATTGTTCTTAATTTAAAGAAATACCATTCTTTGACTTTTATGGTTTGATTGAAGATGAATTTTTTCACAACAAAAAATGTTTCTTTGATTCAAAAAACATTTTTATGATTCAAAACACATTTCTTTGAATCAAAAGACATTTCTATGATTCAAAGAACATTTCTTTGATTCGAAAAAACTTTATTTTATCTAAAAAAAATTTCTGCTTTAAACCAAAGAAATTCTGGTATTAATATAGGGTCAAAGAAATGTTTCTTTGAATTAAAGGGAAAACTTTGTTTCAAATAAAGAAAATTTGTTTTAAAGAGAACTTCTTTGAATCGAAGAAAAATGAAAGAATAAGGCACAAGTCAAAGAAAGTTATTTCTTGAAATGAAAAGAATTTTTTTTCTGAGCGCAGGAAAGTTTTTATTTTAATTATGTTTGTTTTTTGATGTTGAGGTTTTTGTTTTGAGTGTGTTTTTGTTAATTTTTAATTGTCGAGGATGGTTATGAATTGTTTGCATTTTGTCTTCTTGAGAAAGATAGAAACTAAGAGGATTATAGATTAATAGCCTTTCTTATTTTCTTCTTTTATTAGTCCCATCAGAAATTCTTGAAATAGTTGTCTTCTTTTCAAGTTTAGTTTAAGAAATATGACCTTACTTCTCAATTTATCTTATCTAGAGTGTAACTTAAATTCTTTATTGCTACAATTTAGAAATTCTTTTCTCATAAAATGATTTTATTGATGAAAAGCTTTTCAACTTTGACATTATAGCGTTCTGGAATGTTTTTTGTTTTCAAAATGATTTGATCAGTACAAAGTTCTGAATGTTTATTTGAACGAAATGCTTCCTTTCTTTCTTTTTAGTAATTTGAAAATTACATACTTTTAAAAAACAATGTGTATATGAAAATAAGTTTACCAAGTTTTTGTTTATATTGTGGTACAATTTTAGGGGTATTTTAGTAGGTAAAATAATATTTTTAAATGAATTTAAATAAAAAGAAATATATTGCAGAAAAATTTTCTTTCATTTTGAATATGAATTGAAATTTACAGAAAAATGTTTGTTCATTAATGTTTAAAACTTTATATTAATTCTTTAGTGACTCGGAGTGATCGATATTTTCATGTTATTATATATCTTTAGTGAAAACTGTCGATGTTTTTTAGATTTTGGTGACTTGCAAAAAATTGACGATTTCAATCTGATTTGAAAAACAAAATTGTCTGCCCACATAATGTTTGGTATTTTGATGATTTCTTCTTGCCTTTTAAGTAAATAAAGCGAGTTTTGAAATGTGTGGAATTCAGTATATTTCTATAGAGTTTCTTGAGTGAGAAAGGGAGCATATCTAATCCTTATCTTTGTTGGTTGTAACATTCACCAGGATCTCCTTAAGTCATCTGTTGGTCTAGCTAAACGTATCAAATAAATAGAACATTACAAAGGCATCTTTTACTCGACATGATTGTGATTGTGCTTTGTTCGTGTGGTTTGTTAAAGTGATGGCATGTTGAGGGTCGAACCTGTTCTGAATACCGCCAACAGTTCGACCTCGAATCAACTCGCGGCGCTACTATCATATTTGTTACGAGCTATGTACGTGATTATAAAAGAAAACTATACTTGGAATTCCTCTTGTTACTAAATACTGTATTGCCAAGCATTCTTTTGTAGTTTCGAGGGCAAACAATCCTATTGAACTTTACCGCCAAATCCACTTTTTCTCAATCGATAAAGTAGCTGTCTTGGATTGTTGGTAATGTCGGTATCTTTACCATTTTTTCTGATTGTTTATAATTTCTTTTTTAAATTGCAATTTAGTGGTGATTAACATCATTTGGATTGTTTTTGATTTTACTTTTTTTTAATTTTGTTTGGAACATTTTTAATGGAGGGTAGAAATCGATTTTATCGACCTTTTGTACCGGCATATGATAAGCAGTCTGGAGTTTTGAAATCGAAATGCAATATATGAATCACATATGAATTAATTCTAATTTATTTATTTAATAATTAATTTATCACTATTAATTAATGGTTATGTAAAAAACAATCTTTTTTGAATCTTAAAGACGAAGGAAGAACGCAAAAAATGTTTAAAATGTACATTATGCAATTTAAATAATTATCAATCGAAATATTAGCGTTTTATTAAAATTAATTACGAAATGTAAAAAGCAACAATATAAAATTCATTCGATTTTCTTAAAAATAGAAATACTAACAGTAAAAAATTCTGCAATTGTTTCTAAAATATATATCTAAAGTTCGGAACGTTCATTTAACTAACTGTTCTCTCTTTATTTTAATCTTAAAAATACTACAAAATATACTTCTGTAATGAATTTCATTTTAAATGGACAATTGCTTTTTTTTTTATTCAATTTTACAAAAATATACTTTTCACTGCAAAAACTGGTGTCTTCGTATAAGACACTTAAATGTCTTATTTGCGCTTTTAGACGCAAAAGGTGTCTTATAGTTTAAGACATTCACCCAATGGGAAAAAAACCATTGGCCCTTTGTTGGCCCAATATTGGTAAAAGCCTGGGATGATCACGACTTTGCCAATGGTTGTTTTATATTATTGGCCCATTGTTGGGCGCCAAGATTCGAGCCAAGATTTTGAATGCTCTGTTATTTAA
>WNHD01002345.1:0-19654 GCA_011057455.1 Ganaspis sp. Gsp50 | reverse complement strand
GTCACGTGACTTATAACCTTACTATTTGACACACCAGGTGTCTCTGATGCAAGAACATATCTTTAGATTGCTAATAGCGCGCAATACAAATTCTTAACACTTCCCCTCAATCTAAAATATGTGTCTCTATTATTATCACACTTTCACTTTATTTGAACAAGTCCAAATTCTTGAATACACTTTCGATGATGAGCTCCAGGTAATCCTTTTGTCAAAACGTCAGCTATCATGTCACTTGTTTGCAAGTATTTCAACTCAATGAATCCATTTTTCAATGTTTCTCGAATAAAATGGTGTCTTACGTCGATATGCTTAGTTCTGCTATGAAAAACTTGATTTTGAGCTAATCGTTGTGCCCCCTGGTTATCATTATATATACTTATGACTTCTGGTACTTGTAGATCCAATTCCTTCAAAAAATTCTTTAAGAATATAGCTTCCTTAGCAGCTTCTGAAATCCCCATGTATTCAGCTTCGGTGCTTGATAAAGCCACTGTACGCTGTTTTCTAGCTTCCCAAGAAACAGACGCATTTGCCAATAGAAAAACGTATCCTGTATAAGACTTCCTGTCGTCGGTACAATTCCCCCAGTCAGCGTCAACAAAGCCCTTTAAAGATTCTCCTGTCTTCTTAAACTTTAAGCCCAAGTCAGCTGTTCCACGAAGATATCTAAGGATTCGTTTTGCTGCGATCCAATGCTCTTCACCAAAACAATTATTGAATTGACTTAACCAATTTACACTATAGGCAATATCTGGCCTCGTTGCAATTCCCAGATACATCAAGGCTCCCATCAACTGTCTAAAAGGAAATTTATTCTGATCTTCATCACTATATCCTTCAGACTTGATCAATTTCAATCCTGGACAAATTGGTGTTGAAACAGGTTTGCAATCTGTCATTGAAAATTTTCTCAGAACTTCTCCGATATAAATCCTCTGTGAAATTTCAATACTATCTTTCGTTTGGTTAAATTCCATTCCTAAACACCTTTTTACATTACCCAAATCCTTTATTTCAAAATACTTTTTGAGTTCTTCTTTAAATTCTCCAATCCAGTTCAAATTCTTCGACGCTATTAACATGTCATCCACATATGTTATGACAATTAAACAATCACGTTCTCGTCGAGAAATGTAAACACAGCAATCAGATTTCGTAGACTTTAAACCCAGCTTCTGGAAAACTTCTGTAAGCCGCTTGTTCCATTGTCTTCCGGCTTGTTTAAGCCCATAAATAGCCTTTTTTAACTTGCACACTTTATCTCCTTTTAAAACTTCGTCAAACATTTTTGTAGCATCTCCTCCTTCGTCAGCAGCAATTCTTGGTAACAATTCCTTCAACATTTCTGGCATCTCCATATAAATGTCCTCTTCAACAACACCGTTTAAAAATGCCGTTTCAACATCTAGATGATGAACAATTAATCCAGTTTCTGCAGCCAATCCCATTAACAGTCGAATTGATCCCAAACGTGCTACCGGTGCGAAAGTTTCGTTGAAATCAACACCGGGCTTTTGAGAATAACCCTTAGCCACCAAAC
The DNA here is from genome assembly GCA_011057455.1 of Ganaspis sp. Gsp50. NCBI lineage: Eukaryota > Metazoa > Arthropoda > Insecta > Hymenoptera > Figitidae > Ganaspis > Ganaspis sp. Gsp50. The sequence continues at coordinate 18,111 of WNHD01002345.1, read as the reverse complement.
GCGCTTTTCTTCTCTCGATAGACCCGTCATTGTTATACTTGTTGACTAAAACAATTCTGCATCCAACAATATTTTTATTTTCCGGACGATCCTTCAATTCCCATGTGCCATTTTTAATTAATGCCCTGAATTCAAGATCTATGGCCGTTTTCCATTCAAGTGCATTATTTCCAGAAAGTGCTTCTTCGACACTGATCTCAGCAACATTTGCATAATCTTCAACACATTCTTCAACCGATCCGATCTGCACAATATTGTATTGTTTTCTTGGTCTTCCAACTTGACCTGTTTTTATTAACCGTGGCCTTCCGCGACATCTTCTTTCCTGATTTCGTTCAAAACCCAAAAACGGTTCGTCCTCAGATGAATTACCTTCTTCAACGATTTCTTCGAAGTTTTGTGGACGAACCAGATCAATTTCTATCAAACCTTGATTATCAGTTTGCTCTAGGCTCTTCACTTTAAAAATGTCTTCTGAGAAAAATTCACTTTGTTTTTCTTGTGTTGTAAACTTGTTTACAAACACAACATCTCTTGACACTTCAACTTTTCTTTGCTCTGGCAACCAAATTCGATACCCTTTCTGAACATCCGAATATCCTATAAAGACTCCTTCTTTCCCACGAGGATCCATCTTCCCTTTTGCAGGATTCTTGTTGTAGATGAAAACTTGACAACCAAAGGTTCTGAGATGTGACAAATCTGGAGTTTTTCCTTTCCACAGTTCAAATGGAATTCTACCATCAAGACTCTCAGAAGGACATCTGTTTCTCACATGATTGGCTACTGCAATGGCTTCAGCCCAAAACGATGGAGGAAGATTGCACTCTGCCATTAAACATCGGGCAACTTCAACAAGAGTGCGGTTCTTCCGCTCAGCAACGCCGTTTTGTTGCGGAGTGTGCGTCACTGTTAACCTTCGGATTATCCCACATTCACTTAGATAAACGTCAAATTCTTTTGAACAATATTCACCACCATTGTCTGATTGGACAAACTTTATTTTTCTTTCAGATTGATTTTCCGCGGCTGATTTAAAATCTTTAAACGCTTTCAAAACATCACTTTTGCACCTCAAAAATTTTATTTCACACCATCGCGTATGATCGTCAATTAATGTCATAAAATATTTTGCACCACCAAGTGACTCAACCCTCATTGGTCCACAAACATCAGTGTGCACAATTTCCAAAACTTTTGTGCCACCTGATGCTTTTTTAGGAAAAGGAATTCTCGTAAATTTTCCTTTTAAACACGAATCACACACTGAAAGTTTGTCCTTTGTATCAAATTCAATCCCAATAGCTTTGTGTTCACGTACCATACTTTTAAGAGACCTTTCATTCAAATGTCCCAATCTTCGATGCCATAATTCGATTTTAGGAACAATCTGATTTTCAGTAATCACAGTAGCACTTTCCAAACTCTCTCTCACATAATATAAACCGCCAACTCTATCTGCGATCATTTTCACATCTTGATTGTTATTGAGAACCACTGCACATTCCTTTTTGAAAAGAACACTGTATCCTTTGTCTGTTATCTTTCCCACTGACATTAAATCCATCCTAATATCGGGAACATGAAGCGTATCATCCAAGTGTACTATCTTGTCTTCTTTTCCAGTACTGACCGCAAGTTTCACAGTTCCTTTTCCAATTACTGGAACAGAAGAATGACTAGCCAAATTCAGTTTCATTCCACTACTTTCATATTTCTTGACAAATTTCTTCTCTTCTCGAACCATATGAGAAGTGCATCCACTGTCGAGACACCATCTCATATTTACACTTGTCGGTTCAACATTTAGAGCACTCTCAACTTCAACAGTCGCAAGAAAACTTAATTCTTCTGCTACACTTGCTTTTAAAGAGTCTTTCTTTATAAATTCTTCACAATCTGCGGCTTTATGGCCCACTTTGTGACATTTGTAGCACTTGAAAGGAAAAGAACTGTTCTTACCGGGTTCGACATTCTTCGGAACACTTCGTGACTTTCCGAACTTCCCCTTCTTCTGATTACCATTTCCACTTGATTTTGCAAACATGGCGCTAGAATTTCCGTCTCCCCTTTTTGCTAACCTCGCATCACTTTCTTCCGTGATTTTAATTTTCAGCATTTCAGGCGTTGGATATTCGTCGCGCGATTCTATTGCACAACGGAAATTTTCATACGATGAGGGAAGACTATAGAGCAATAAAACACTTAACAAATCGTCATGGATTTCAATATCCATTTCCTGTAGTTTATCTACAGCATCAAAAAATGTTTTAATATGCTCACGAACATCACCGTCATCCGCCATTTTTTGAAGGGTCAACTGCTTCAAAAGTCTGCCTTTCCTAGCCGGTCCAGTCGATTGGTAAATTGACTGTAACTTCAACCACATTTCATTAGAAGTAACACAGCCTTTAATTTGCTTCAACTCGGAAGGACTTATCGCTAGAACTAAATCTGAACGCGCTTTTCGATCCGCTGCGTCCCATGCCGCCGCTGCCACTCGAGAAGCCGCTAACTCCTCACCTTCACCTCTGATTTCAGGTTTCACCTTTTCACCTATTACATACTCCCACATATCATTACGAACTAGAATCGCTTCCACTTGCAGCTTCCACGTATCGTAATTATCTTTCGTCAAAGTTTCTATTCGCATCGAATACGCGCCGGCCATTTTGAACACTGAACTGCACGCTTCCTTTCGAACACGATTTTAAGTTCAACAACAGATTATTTTACCACTCAATAAACAAACACGAATTCTGGGCCCATAACCTGTTATAGATTTAGCGCAGAAAACATGTTTTGGTAGAATAATGGATAGATTGTGGGAATAAAAGGTTTTATTAATTTTCACGTGACTTATAACCTTACTATTTGACACACCAGGTGTCTCTGATGCAAGAACATATCTTTAGATTGCTAATAGCGCGCAATACAAATTCTTAACATAAAAATTGTAAAAACTTTTTTTTGATTGAAATATGATTTAGGTATAGTGTGTCATTAAGTAGAATTTTATCAAAAATATGAATATCGTGAAAGTAATAAATCTGCATTTTTTGATATAATTAAGTAATTAAGTTTCAAAGGCACTGTATTTGGCAAATTGTATGTTAATCTACTTAATAATATGAATATTACCTACTTTTTTAATTTTAGTGTGAGACAAATTTAACTTTAAAAAATTGAAGTTATTGAAAAGCTGCACTATTCGTATAGTTCTAGTGCCACTATTAATAGATTTGACTGTAATTCAAATTTCTTAATTATGCCAATTATGTTCAATTGTGTTAATTTTTTGATCTTACATTTTTTTAAAGGTGTTGCTATTGCTGTTGGCAATATGAGGGAAATGTCAAATTATCTAGCAACAGGGTTTAGCCGATTATTTTTGGAATGAGCCTATAGTATCTAGATTAGAATGACTAAAAGTGCAGATCAATTCCAATATAAGTAACGAACGGTGGTAGCTTTGATTAGTTTGCTTTTATCGGATCATCATCCCTAAAATTCTTTGGGACTGACTAGTGCCATTTTTCATAACGAGTCAAGAGCTCCTGAGCAATTAAATTAAGTACGTAATTCGCTATTTTATCACAAACGTTTCTAGGCCGAACGTTAATATAATATCTTTGTTGCTGACTGCCCGCTAAGCGAGACGTCGTACCACCAAATATCAAATTATGCAAATTTTCAGGCACAACGTGAAATGCTGGACGCTAAATTTTAATGACTCGTTTCTCGCCAAGTGTATTTACAACACTATCGAGTGGGGGAAAATGTTCATTGTGATGAAATCGTCAAGTACCTGCAATCAGTAAAAAATGAAATAAGAAACGACAAATTGTTTTATTAGTTTAAATTGAATAATTAAAATTAATAGTTTAATGAATGAATGAACAGCGATTAATAAATAAGTAAAGAGTGATGAATAAATAAAAAGACTGTATAATAAATAAAAAGACTGTATAATAAATAAAGACTGTATAATAAATAAAAAGACTGTATCGAATAAAGAAAAAGACTATGTAACGAATAAACAAATAAAACAGAAATTAGTAAATTACAATGAATAATTAATCAACAAATTGTTCTTAATCAACAAAATAAGGTGAATGAATCGTTAAATTCAATGGAAAATTGATCACAAATTTCTTTCAGTTTACGTAATTTCCCTTTAGATTTTTAAGTTCGAGGAAGCTTTGAGATGAATTTAAAAGGAATGTTAGATTTCTGGAGTTTCTCGTAAAATACGCACTTCTTTGAGGGCATCTTTTGTCAGTTTGGGATAAAGATACTTAAATCCGGTGTGAGCCGAAAGCTTTCCGGGACTTAAATACAAGTGCTTATTGTAAAGAAGTTCCTGGTCAATATAGGGGGACAAAGGACTGTTCTCGATGCCATCTTTCTTGCATATTTCAGCCCAAGGTCCCATGTGTTTGTCATTTATCTCTTCGACCACTGAATTCATGTCGGCCTGCAATTGAAGAATAAGTAGATTTAATAATTAAACTACAAATTAAATGTATGCATCATTAAATTCAAATTTACTTTTATCACAAACTATTTATTAATCTATATAAAGTAAATTTTTAATATCATAAGTCCGACAATTTTAAGTTTTACGGGTCTTAGTTTTTGCAAGGAATTGCAAATGTCATTCGTTTTTAATGTATTTTTCAATAATCTGTATGAGGTCATTATTCAAAAGTTTTTTTATGAATGAAATATTTTTCTCGTGGAATTTTCCATGTGCAAATTCTATTGCTCTTAAGATTGTAAACAATAGTTATTTTTTGAGAGTTTGGATATTATGAATTAAAATTTATTATTCGGCTCGAAAATGTAGGTTTTTTTATACCAATCAGTAATAATATTACATAATTTGTAAATCAAGAAAACTGATGGATTGTTTTTCATTATTTCTTTCAATTGCCACTGTCTTCACTGTCATGTCGATCAGAAATAATTTCTTATCTAATCTCTCTATATTAGTCCTATTTTTTCCTCCCACGTCTTCTTCATTAATTCCTATCTGTATCCTGCGTGACACTTTTTTAATATTAATATTAATGTATACTAAAGGTAAATATTATTGTTTGAAACATTATTCTCACTTTCGCTAAAGTAGACAATGCTACGCCCCAGTAGTCATGGTTTATATTAAAAATTTCCGAAATAATGGCACTAATGGTTCCTTGGGTAGAGTCGCTGTCATCAACAAGATTATAAATTTGCCCAATAGCTTCCGTTTTCTCAGCAACGTGCCAAATCGCTCGAACAACATCTCTCACGTGAACGGTATTCATGTGTAGATCTGGTCCCCAAAGTAATTTCATCATTTCCCCTAAATGCTTGTAAACTGCTCCGATAATTAGACGAGGAGCTGAAAAAGATATTTGAAATAACGTGAATTAATTTTTTGTACGATTCGACGTCATCTTTATTTATCCTTTATATTCCATCATCTTTATCTTTATTCGTCTTTTATTAATAAAAAGATATATTTTCCCATGTTTTTTGAAATTGGTATTAAATTGGTGTTCAATTGGTGTTAAATTGGTAATAGAATGGTACTAAAAAGTTATTCAAATAGTTTTAGAACCGGGATTGCTACTGTTTCACCCAAATAAAATTCCATGACTTTTCCAGGTTTTCCAGATCAAAAAGAGTATTTTTCCATACCTTAAAACATGGTTTATATAGAGAAGTAGTTAATAAAATGTGAAAAATTAATTAAATTATAGAACCCTTTATTAAAGACGATTATAATTAACGCTCATTTTAAGCTTTATATTTAAATATAGCTTTTTTGAAACATTTTTTTTTTTTGAAACATTTTAAACTTTTTTCGTACAAAGTAAAAGTTATAATTCTAAATTCTCTAAATACGCAAATAACGGAAATAATATTAATCTCTCAAATTTTGCAAATGAGATCACGGTAATGAGTATTTTAAAAATACTCAAAGGAAAATTTTTATATTTTTAATATTATTAGAAATGACTGTGAAAAAATTCAAAAATTTAAATTGAAGAAAAACTACAAAAACTGGAAAAGAATGGGAAAACAAGAAAATATTTTTTAAAAATAATGAAATTAAAAACAGTTTTAGAAAATAGAGTACAAAAAAAGAGAAAAATTAATGAAAATATCGAAAAATTTTAGGTCTGCAAAAAAATGGAAAAATCGATGCAAAGTGAGAAAATTGACTGAAAAGTTAAAAAAATCCACAAAATTAATAAATAAACAAATAAAAGAGAAAGTATGAAAATGAATTAAATATGTAGAGAATTTAATAAAAGTTTTAAAAGTATTAGATTAACTAAGAACAGTGAAATAATTAACGAAAAATAAAAATAATATAGAAAAAATTTAAAAGTCAGAAAGTTTCTCTTTAAATCTGAAAATTACTAAGAAAATCTACTAAAACATCTAGTATATTTGAAATTGGACGAAAAAGGAAACATTCTAAGAGAAAAGGTGAAATTTAAACATAAAGTCAAAGTCTTTGAAAAAGTAAGAAACTTTAAGGAAAAATGAAAACGCTTTATGAAAGAAAATAGAAAAAAAAAATTTCTCAAAAACACCACCTTTTTTTTGCTTAAATTTTTACCATAGAATCTTACCAATATAAAGAATTACCATAAGTTTTAAGAGGGCTAAACCATCTTTGCAGTTGGGATAATTTTTTTCTGAAATTTAAAAAAATTACACTTTGCAAGTATGTATTAGAAAAAATTCTGTTTCGAAATAAATTGCATATTTTTTTTACTAAAAATCTGTTTATATTTAAGTAAATATATTTTGGACAAATTATATTGTTTAAGAAGATTTTTATTTAATAACTTACCAATCGTTTATCAAATGAGTTTCATACATAGAACTGCTAAACACGATTGGAAAGTAATGAAATAAAAATCAGCTCGAATAAAGTAAATGGTCTAAAATTTATTTACTTAAATATAAATAGATTTTTAATAAAAATGTGTAATTTATTTCCAAAAATAATTATTCCTTATATGTGCAAAATGTAATTTTGTAAATTTCAAAAATACAATTCTCCTAACTACAAATATGGCCCGCTTAAAACTTATGGTGATTTCTTTTTATATTGATAAGATTTTAAGGTAAAAGTTTGGGCAAAAATACAAGTGGTGTTTATGAGAAAATCAACCTTATTTGTTTTTCGAAAATATGTCGCCATTTTGTTAATTTCAATGGTTTTTTCAAATTTTAAACTAGATTTTGAGCAAAAAAAATTAGGAATGAAATTTGAAACTAGATTTCAATTAAGAAAAAATTTGGATTAATTGCAGTTTAAAATTACTTAATTTGAGGTTGGCTGAAATTCAAAAGCATTAAAATTTAGTACGTATAAATTTTGGATAAAATAGGTTCGAATCGATTAATATTTTGATAAAATGAAGCTTGGATTAATTGAGAAAAGATGTGAAAGAATTAAACTTTTGACAAGATGACAAATTTACTCAAAAGAAGTTGAATAGGTGATAAAAATTAAAGAGATTAATTCAATAAGTTTAAAGAAATGAAAAGGCAAAAAAGGGAGTAAAAATATAAGAAAACAGATGCACGTATGGTAGAAATATATCATTTTCCAGAAAATTTTTTATTTTCCCTGACTTTTCCAGGTTTCCAGAAAGCGATGTAATCCTGAAAATGTTATTAAAATGGTAATAACATTTTACCAAGGCTATTTCTGTCTCCTGGACCGTAAACAATAGCAGGCCTCAATATAGAGTATTTTAAGCCTGGAATATTCTTTATTTCCGATTCAAATTGTAATTTGTATTTGGCTGTAAACGTCCAAGGATCAGCAGAATCGTCTTCCTTATGTGGTATCTGCAATATGTAAGAATATATTTATTGATAAATACGATATTAAAGATATAAAGATGAATAATTTTAATAATAATAATAATAATAATAATAAAAATAATAATAAAAATAATAATAAAAATAATAATAATAATAATAATAAAATGTAATTGCTAAAAGTAAAAACTTTTCAGCGCCCGGGCCAGACAAAATTAACAATCTATGGTGGAAGAAGTTTACTTCAACTCACCAACATTTGGCTCGTATATTCTCAACTTACCTCAACGGAGAACAACAACGGTTCTACTATGGTCCAACCCGTAAGACAGTGGTTAGTGGATGGACGAACGGTACTTCTACCAAAATCAGGGGATTTGTCAAGTCCAAAGAATTACAGGCCAATAGCTTGTCTTAGCACCTGTCACAAGCTATTTACTGGCATCCTCAAGGAAAGGATATTATCATCTATTCAGCCAGTTTGGAGTACAATAGGCGAACAGCGAGGGTGCAAGAGAGGCCTGGCAGGTTGTAGGGAGAACCTATTAATTGATAGGTGTATTACCCGAGATTCCATATCTTATCGACGTAATCTGTCAATGGCTTGGATTGATTACAGCAAGGCATTTGACTCTACGAGTCACGAGCTGATCATCAAGCTCTTGGAGTGCCTAGCGGTACATCCGAACATTGTGCGGTGCTTAAGGGAGTTTATGCCCTTATGGAGGACAAGGTTTGTTATAACATCAAACAAACAGCAGGTGATGACTAATATCATCACCTACAAGAGAGGGGTTTTCCAAGGAGATTCCCTCAGTCCTCTACTTTTTTGCATCTCCCTCTTGTCTCTATCTGTTGTACTTCGAGAAAGACACTCTGGATACTTGTGTGGTAAACCAGGAAATAGATACTATATGACCAACCACCTTTTTTATATGGATGATCTTAAGCTCTATACCTCCAGTAAGGAGGCCCTTAAAATTCTGGTGTTTGCAGTAGCCGAGTATTCTAGAGCAATTGGTATGAGCTTTGGAGTTGACAAATGTGCCGTTCTTCATTTAAGTAGAGGAAAACGAGAAACATTGGAATCGAGTCAATCTCGAGACCTTCAGCTAATTGATGACAACACCGTACATCATCTTGGTGTAGAAGAGGTATACACATATCTTGGAATTCCATAATCAGAGACTCAAGATGTGTGTAGGCTTAAAGATAATCTCCAAATGAAATATCATGGTCTTCTTAGAAAAATTTGGTCATCCGAATTATCCGGTAAGAATAAGGTACAAGCCACAAACACATTAGCCATTCTACTGCTTCTATGTACATTTGGAGCAGTTAAGTGGAATGTTGATGAACTGAAAGTGCTAGATAGAAAGACTCGCAAAGTGATGTCAGTACATCGATGTCGTCATCCAAGGCCTTCCGTACCTCGAATTTATCTTCCACGAGATCAGGGACGTAGAGGTCTACTTAGCTTAGAATTCCTTCATCGCCGAATTGTACTTGCTGCTGCAAGCTCAGTGATGAACAGTAGGGATCCCTTAATGCAATTTATTCATCAACTTGAAATTGCAAATGTTGGCGCATTTTTATATCAAGCGGCAGGACGAGCAGCGAGTGACCTCGGACTCTCATTTGACACCGGTAATTCTGAACATGGTATAGCATCGTTAATACCTTTGATGCTGAAAAAGCATGTCAAGGAAGCAGAACATGTGTTTCTGCTACAACATGTTGGCAAACCTGTGCATGGACAATTTTACAACCTTATCAAGGAAAATGGATTGTCCGTAGGTTTGTCTTTCATGTTTCTGAAATCTTCTGATTTGAAGTCAGAGACTGAGGGATTTTTATTCGCTTGTCAGGATGGTGTTATTAATACCCTAGTGTATCACAATCGTGTAATGCATATTATATACCTGTCGACAATGATACCTGTCGAGCATGCAAACAATATCCGGAAACACTTAGTCATATTCAAAGTGCATGTCCGAAGTATGCATGTTACAAGTATATAGAAATCATAATGCTGCACTGATGAAAGTGCTTTATTATCATCTTAGGCACCAGTATGGTATAGATAGAGAACCTATCCTGCCGTATGCCAACGGGGATCAAGAGTCCGTTGCTAAGAATGAACAATGTAAGATCTACTGGAACTTCTCTTTTAACACCACTCATTGTATCAGTGCTACTAAGCCTGATATAGTCCTCCAGGGTCATAAACGTAAGATCATTTTCGTGATAGAGTTTTTTGCTCTTGCTGAAACCAATACTATTCACAAGGAGGATGAGAAACGGACTAAATATCAAGATCTTTCGTTCGAACTGAGCAGAATACATTCAGGTTACAAAGTCCAGCTAGTAGTCCTTATTCTCGGCTGTTTGGGAGGGATGAGAACTTCATTTGTTAGCCAACTTAAGAGGATTCCAACCTGCGAGCTTCAAGCTGACGCATTGGCAGGTCGAATGCAAAAGGCAATCCTCTAAAGTTCTCTCCCACTGGTCCGACAGCACTGCTCTCTATAATATCAATGTGTTTAGTATCTCTAAAAAAACATCCATAATTGTTCTTGACCGCCGCGTAGGTATTGCTGCAAGAAGTGGACGAGTCCCACACAACATCGTGCTTAACTGCATGTTCCCTCCCCAAAAATTTATTGTTTTGTAAAAAAAAATAAAAATAATATATGCTAGATGGTTGTAGCAATTAACCTCAACTACACTCGTCCACTCTCTATTGTACGAAGAACAACCAACAAAAAAACCCAAAAGCGACCAACACAAACACACATCAAACCAAAACCAATGTGCACGCCCAATCGGAAACTAAAAGCACGTGGCCCCTCGTGGAAGAGTCAAACTAAACTTCTCTTTCTTCCTCACTATGGCGTCATTGTCTCCTTTCCGGTATCTACACCAATCCGGCGCCACTTCATTTTCGGCGACAACATATATAATAATAATAATAATAATAATAAAATCAACAAACAATTTTGTAAAATATATAAAATTAATAATATAATAAAATACATGTATATTTTCATAATACCTTATCAGAAGTGAAATTTCCAGAAGAAATTTCAACAAATCGGTCAACACCCATATTTGCAGCTTGTTGAGCACAATTCATACTTAATTTATAAATTCCTTCTCGATAAACAGGATCCGTTTGACCACTTTTTGTTTCCCCGGCGCAATTGAACACATAATTAATATGCATTTCTGTTGCAAAAGCATTTTGACAAGAAACTGCAAAAATCGAATCTTCACTATAATTCAGAACAAATATGAACAATAAGCGACATCAGATAAATAAAGAAATAAATTCAAATTAAAATAATAATAAAACGCAAATCACATCTTTTTTAACTTTCAACAATAATGAAAATGTATTCATTTAGCACTTACATATGAACAAATAAATATCATTATTGTAAAAGAAATAATAAATTAAAAAATATTACAGAATTGTTTTCTGGCAGTAATAAAATAATAATAATAAATTGAGATATAATAATAAAATAATAATAAAAAAAATCCACTATAAAACAAAGATTTAAAAATCACCAGTAAAATAAAAATACATTACAAAATAAATATTTATGTTAGTCGAATGAATTTGATGAAATATTTAAGATTACATCAGGAATGACATAATGAAAACAAATCTAGATAAAATATTATTTTAACAACTTTCAACTAGTTATACGTTTGTCGGCAATATTTTAAAAAACAAAAATGGCCCCTTATTAATCACACCTTGATAAACAATATTCTGAGACGAAGAAAATATATGTAAAATGTACAAAAATAAATATACCTGGATTAATTAAATTTGCGCTTTTAAATTCCAGGAGGGGATGTTCGAATAATTTTTGATGTTTTAAATTCAGCCAGGCAGTTTGCGGGGGAACTTTATCAACGACTCTTAAAAAAGATACCAATTCATTATCCAGCAAATATTCCACAAGATTCCGTCCTATGAACCCGCAACCTAATTAAAACACAAAGGAGCGTTGATTCATTTATTTAAACAATACAAAAGCCCTGCAACTGACACTTTAAACTTTTGAGGTTACCTCCCAAAACAATTACTGCCGGTTTTGCATCACCTTCTCGAATAGCCATAATTAATTATATCAACATTTAACAATTCCCGATCACTTTTGTTTTCAACATCCCCGTAATAAAATCTTTACAACACTGACAGCAATTTCCAAGAGATGACACAAAGTCCGCGAACACGCACGGACAAAAGTGATAACGATAACTGATAATTTTAACTCGGTCGGAGAGAAAGTGCTCGGAATATCGTTTAAATTTATTACAAAAACGTCCTCTTTGTTCTCATTTCGTGACAGGAATTAAACATGTCAGGGATTCGATTTATTTGATATAATAAATTGGATCTACTTTAACCCTGAGTTGTTCGCTCGATTTTCTCCAATATTTTCTCTAAACGAAATTCTTTCATGTATTTCAGAACGGACTCTTTTTTAGGAACATATTTTATTTTTTATCTATTATTAAATAGCTTTCAAAATGACTGATTTACTGTTATTATTACATTTGTTATTATATTATTGTTATTTATTATTATTATTATTATTATTATTATTATTATTATATATATTCATATATTGATTATTCTTATTATTGATTATTTTTCGTCGCTAAAATTGTAACAATTCCTGTTTTCTAATTTTATCATGAATTCACGAACGGTAATATTTCAGTTTAGAATAGAAACAGCTTTTTGTCTCTTGCTTTTTTTTTAATAGTCTCAATTCCTCGATTTAAAATTAGAATCTGTGGAATGTTAAAAAAAAATTCTCCCATAATTTCGAGATTTAGCACTAGATGGCGAAACTTGACAATAACCTTTTTCAATACTCTAATGTTACAGAAACTGTATAGTAACAATATCAAATGTTACAAAAAATATTTACACACGTTTTTATTAACATTTTTTATTAATTTCCATTTTCCGTATTTAAATATCGCGCCAAAAGAATATTATTCTTGCTCTCTCCAGCAGATGGCAGACAAGTCCACGAATCAAAAGGCAGGAGTCAGTTGGACAACTTCCTTATAGCCAATCACGTCCAATTATTTTACGAATCTAACCAATCGTTGTGTTAGTCCCACCATTTGTCTTAGGACTGTTCTAAAAATACTTTTTAGGGCGTAAATTGTGTCAAACCGCGGTTCATCTACATTGTTTCCGCACTTCGTGCGTCTCTATTTTTATAATAAATCACAAAAATGTTCAATTTCCTCTAATTTGGCAGGAGTTTGAAAGCAAAAGGGATGTAATCGGTCGTGAAATTTGAGAAAAGCGGGACTTTTTTCGTCAGTGACGAGTTATGTGACCGGCGTGGGTGTTAATTTAATGGAAAAAATGAAGTGAATTCGTTTTCCGATTGTGTTTCACGGATTTGAGTTTGAGTTGTCGAGAGGAAGAGGGAGAAGATGTGTAGACAATTTGCTTAATAGCTAATAGACTCAAAATTACTGGTATGATTCTGTGATCCGTTCACGATGTCCGCGTATGTGACGATACTGCCATATCTCTTTCTAGGATTATTAGGTAATTGGATCCAGTCTGCTTTTTATCCGTTTTCTGTCCTTTATTTACACGCTGCCACTGTTTCTAAATTTAAGCTTTCTGATCTCTGCTTCATCAAAGACAAATCTTTTTTTTTACTTATCTTCTTTATTTTCTCCAAATAAGCGAAATTTTCCCCCTTAAATTTCAGTCAGCGTTTTTTGCGAAAATTATTTTTCAATTTAGATTGTTATTTTGTGATTGCAATCTATTTTCATTACCGCGAGTGGTAATTTTGCGAATTGTATTTATAACTCAGAAGCGAAATAAAAGGGAAATAATTTCGGGAAAGTAAATGAAATTTTAGAATTGTGTGTACTTAAAAAAAATTGATATTGGAGAAATTCTTTTAATAACAATGTGTTTTGCAACATGCTTAATATTAGAGATAACCAAGTGTCTATCTTAGCAATTATCTGTTTTTTAAAAAGCAATCGTGTGTGTTCATTGAGAAATCAATTTCACTTATTTAGAAATAAGAAGAATTTTTTTCCTGTTTTTTAATCATTATTTTTGAATCCAGCTACTCTAGATGCAAATTGAAATCTTTAATTCATAAAATAGTTGTAGAAATTTGCAAATTTTTTTAAATTCTTCTCCTTTAACGGCAAAAACTATAAACAAACGTGTTTTACACGTTTCATTATAAAATCAAGGCTAGATTTGATATTGTCGATAAAAAGAATAAATCAACTTTTTCATCGGATTTGCATCACTAAATCTTAATCAAGTTTTTTTACGCACAATTTGAATGTTCATAATTTTTTTAAAAGTGTTAATTGTTCACATTGTTTCCTTTTAAAATAGATTATTGTTGATTAAAATAGATTACCGTGAATAGTGTGATTTTCAAATTGATTTGATTTAAAGTTTGCATTACTAGTTCAAATTTATTTATTTTTGTAAAATTTTGCGCTAGTTTTTTGTTAATTTGCTTACGGTTTTCTTTTTGTAATGTTATTTGTTTGATTAAAGTAGATAGAAGTCATATTTTTAAATTGTTTTACAGAGTGATATTTTTATTTTATTTTATTTTACTACTGATGTTCAAAATTATCGACTTGTGGTTAAAATATTAAATTTTGGTGTTAAAAAGTATGTATCCTCTCAAGTCCATTTAAAATGGACTTGATGGACTCAAATGGACTTGAGAGGATACTTTTTAACACCAAAATTTAATAATTTTTATTTTATAAAAATATTATTATTATTAACATTATTATTATTAATTTGAAATATTGTTTTGCAGGTATGATTTTAGGACACGACATCAAAGGTTCCTCGTATTGTGAATTTTATAATAGTTCACTTTGCCTGGAATCCCAGCAAGGATGTTTTGAAAAAGAAGAATGTACCCTTAGCGATCCAGATAAAAGAAATCATTGTTACGCTTTATGGAAATACGACAGGGAAACTAAAAAATCGACTGCAGTCCTCAAGGTTCGCTTTTCTCAATTTCGCAATTGATCTATAAAAAAACAAAAGATAGTAGGACATTAAAATACAAATTTTAAAATTAATTATTTGAATATAGTTATCGAAAATGAATTGTTAAGACGATATGATATTTGATAAAATTCGATTTCGAATTATGCTTATAAATGAAAAATGAATAGTTGAAAATATTCAAAGTAATTTTAATTAAATAATTGTATTGAAAACAAACACGTAGATGCGAATGTAGATTTAAATGTAGATGCAGAAGGGTGCAGGAATGTGATGCAGAGAATTAATAATGAAATTTGCTTTCAGGGATGTTTTTTAGATAATAAAGACTGTTACAACAAGCCACAATGCGTGGAAAAAAGCTCAGACGTAAACAAACAAATGTTTTTCTGTTGCTGCGATGGTAACATGTGCAACCAAAATTTCACTTGGGATCCACAGCCTACAGAGCCTCCTCCCCCAATTAAAGGTATTAATTAGCTTCAGTTTTAATAACGAGTTTTGCTAAAACAAGAAACCTCTAAAATGGAAAATTGGTTCATTTTTAGTGCTTTTTAAACTGATTAAACGGTTGCTACGCATTTTGAAAACCTGGAAAAGTCTGGGAATTCTTTTTTGATATGGAAACGTCAGGCAATAGTCAGGGAAAATCAAAAAGTTTCTGGCAAATGATATATTTCTTCGATTTCTATTGTATTTTCTCTCCCTTCTTTGCCATTCCATTTTTTTAAACTTGTCGATTAAATCTCTTTAAATTTTATCACCTATTTAACTTATTTTGAGTAAATTTGTCATCTTGTCAAAATTTTAATTCTTTCACATCTTTTCTCAATTAATCCAAGCTTCATTTTATCAAAATATTAATCGATTCGAACCTATTTTATCCAAACTTTATATGTACTAAATTTTAATGCTTTTGAATTTCAGCCAACCGCAAATTAAGTCATTTTAAACTGCAATTAATCCAAATTTTTTCTTAACTGAAATCTCAATTAAAATTTCATTCCTAATTTTTATTGCTCAAAATCTAGTTTGAAATTTGAAAAAAACATTGAAATTAACAAAATGGCGTCATATTTTCGAAAACCAAATAAGGTTAATTTTCTCATAAACACCACTTGTATTTTTGCCAAAACTTTTACCTTAAAATCTTATCAATATAAAGAGAAATCACCATAAGTTTTAAGCGGGCCGTATGTAGTTAGGAGAATTTTATTTTTGAAATTTACAAAATTACATTTTACACATAATATAAGGAATAATTCTTTTTGAAAATAAATTACATATTTTTATTAAAAATCTATTTATATTTAAGTAAATAAATTTTAGACCATTTACTTTATTCGAGCTGATTTTTATTTCATTATTTTCCAATCGTGTTTAGCTTTTCTATGTATGAAACTCGTTTAAAAAACGATAGGTAAGTTATTAAATAAAAATCTTCTTAAATAATATAAATTGTTCAAAATATATTTACTTAAATATAAATAGATTTTTAGTAAAAAAATGTAATTTATTTCAAAACAGAATTATTTGCAATTTGTGCAATTTTTTAAATTTCAGAAAAATATTATCCAAACTGCGAAGATGGTTTAGCCCTCTTAAAACTTATGGTAATTCTTCTTTATATTGATAAGTTTTTATGGCAAAAATTTGAGCAAACGGGAAAGTGGTGTTTTTGAGAAAATTGACTTTATTTATTTTTCGAAAATCTGCCACCATTTTGGAAAGTTCAATAGTTTTTTTCAAATTTTAAAACAATTTTTAAAGAAACCAAATTCGCTTGTATAAGAATCTGCAAAAGAAATTAGATTATCTTCATCAGAAAAATAATGGCTATCAGAACCAATTTTTGTTTGTTTTTTTTCGATTTCTCACGTGACAAACGAAAATCCTCACAACATCGTTAAAAAGATTCTTTTTCAAAATCAGAAAAATACGTGTCCTCTTATTTTTCATGAAGAATAATTTATTCAATGGAAAATAAATATGAAATTTGGTCTAATTTTTATCTAGGTTCTTTACTAATTTTTTGTAGTTTTATGCAGACTATTTTAATTTTTTTCTTTAGATTTTATTTCGTAGATAATTCAATTAATTTCCCGTCTTTCCAGATTATATGCCATTTTTATATTATTTAATTTGGTAACTTTTTTCGTCTTGTAAACAATTTTCTCGTGTTCTTTTCTAAGTAGTCTTTTCACTTATTTTTTTAATTTTCACGTTTTGGAATCAATTTTTTTTAATTTTCTAGTTTCTGCATTAGTTCTTAAAGTTTCAAAGTTTTATGACATTGTCTCGTAAATTTCTTTTTTGTATATTTTTTATCTATTTCCATTTTCTTTCGTAAAGCGTTTTCATTTTTCCTTAAATTTCCTTACTTTTTCAAAAACTTTTACTTTAATATTTCTTCTTTTCTCTTAGAATGTTTCCTTTTTCGTCCATTTTCAAATATTCTAGATGTTTTAGTAGATTTTCTTAGTAATTTTCAGATTTAAAGAAAAACTTTCTGACTTAAATTTTTTCTATATTATTTTCATTTTTCGTTAATTATTTCACTGTTCATAGTCAATCTAATACTTTTAAAACTTTTACTAAATTCTCTACATGTTTAATGTATGTTCATAATTTCTCTTTTATTTGTTTATTTATTAATTTTCTAAATTTTTTTAACTTTTTAGTCAATTTTCTCACTTTTTATCGATTTTGTTTCCTTATAAGGAAGCATTGTCATGGTGACGAATTTCGATTTTTCAAAAATAGTCTGTATCAACATATTTTCATCTAAAAAGTATATTATATTAAATTTTAAGCAAATGTCCAGATGTGTGTGTGTGTGTGTGTCACGCTTTTTACTAGAAAAAATATCTCGAGATCGCTTCAACCGATTTTCATGAAATTTGGTAGACTTTTTACACTCATGAAAATTTAGAAACGGACACAGGGATTTTTAAAAATACTCACAACCAAAATTTTTGGGAACCTTTTTTCTTTAAATAATACGGTTTCTTCCTTAAGATTTCTTCTCTAGTAAAAATTTGAAGTTACGACTAAAAAATTTAGATTCCTTACATCGAGACGAATCGATTGACCTATATAAAGTGTATATTTTATCGAGAATTGATGGAGTAAATGACAATTTTCTATCATTTTTGACACTTAAAATTAAATTTTCTCATATAACTTTTATGATTATCATTTTTTAAAGACAGTTT
>WNHD01002344.1:0-30244 GCA_011057455.1 Ganaspis sp. Gsp50 | reverse complement strand
GATGCCCAATTGATAACATGGATGTCTAATTGATGAAATAAACATCCAATTGTTGAAATGAACATGCAATTGTTGAACTCGACATTCAATTTATCAAATGTGAGCATTCAATTGATGAGATGAACATCCAATTGATGAAATGGACATCCAATTCATGAAATGAATGCCCAATTGATGAAATGAATGTCCAATTTATGAAATAAATGTCCAATTTATGAAATAAATGTCCAATTTATGAAATAAACAACCAATTGATGGAATAAACATGCAATTGTTGAACTGAACATTTAATTTATGAAATATGAGCATCCAATTGATGAGATGAGCATCCAATTGATGAGATGAACATCCAGTTGATGAAATGGACATTCAATTAATAGAATAGACATTCAGTTGATGAAATGGACAACTGATTGTTAAAATGAACATGCAATTGTCGAAATAAACAAACAAATAGAATGAAATCGACATTTGATTGCTAAAATAGAGATCCAGTTGCCAAAACAGATTACCATAGACATCTAATTGTATTATGCATTTGCTTCAAGTTAATGAACCTCCTCACCAAAGAGATACTAATCTACTACACAATCTCTAAAATTACAGTTATACAAATTATGAAACATTAAACAAAAAACCGTGTACCAAGAATTATTAAAACTTTTACAATGTACAGAAATAATCTATTAGACAAATGGTAATAGCTGCAGCTAAAGAAACAATTGCTAAAGGAGAATTGTAAAATGAGATAAGTTAATGGAAGCGGGGATCTAAATCAATAGCAGTTAGGTTTAAAGCTACCCAGAATCAACGCAAATCAAAAGCCACTATAGTTGCTTGGCGGTTCGCTGCTAAGATTAAAGAGTGCGCGGGGTCATAAATCCTCGCGACGCTTCGCGGAGCATACCTAACTATTTCTCGAGACCTTACGACGCTTTCTGCGACCCTTCAGCACCAGAAGGCTGGCAAACAGTCCGACCCTTAAGCCACATCCTTACCGCCCCTTCATCCACGAGCTACCGTCCACGAATAATAAACTTCCCGCAGCCCCAAGGGGAAGAGGTTGCGCATCTCAATCCTCCGGACCGCAAACTTCACCGAGGATTCCTCGCTTTATTAACCTAACCGCAGTCAATGTATCACCTACTTCATCAAGATTCAATTTTCTTGTAGGTATAATTAAGGGCACTGATAATTAAAGCAACGCAATTGTCGGGCATTTTGACACTTTTTTCTTTTCGGTTCTTTCATTTCTTCTTTTCTTTTTGGATTTTTAATTTTACATGCAAGAAAGGCTTTATTTGGAACAGCGGTTTGGTGAAATGTTTTACCAAAGTGTCTAAAGTTGCAATTGTTGCAGTAAAATATATATAGCCATTCTAGTGATACATTTGGCTCTTCCAGGGAAACGTTTGTTTTAACCTCTGCGATCGAATGTTTCAAAAACAGCACATTTTTTAGATTACTACTTTCTTGATAATACTTGTTTAAAATACTTCCGGATCTAAAATTTGCTCGAAAATAAATTGAATTATGCTGGCAGTAATTTTTTTCTGAAACATTGGTATCATCGAGGGTATCGTAAACGAGAAAGAGGACAATTTTCTGTAAAATAGGATTATGGGAAATAAAAGAAGCGTGTGCTGGATGGACCACACGCAGTGATTTCCTACTACTCTCTTTTCCTTCTCTTTTTCTCTTTTTCTCTTTTGCTCTTTTGCTCTTTTTCTCTTTTCCTCTTCTGCTCTCTCGCTCATTTCGTCTCTGCCTGCGCGCTCTATCATCTTTCTCGGTCGTTTTGTGCCCTTCATCATGCTCATCTGTACCTGCTGTGGCTTCTCTAGGATCAGTCCTAGAAGATTCTTTCGTGGAAATTCGCCGTCGCTTACGACACTCAAATTATAAAGGAATGCGCGTAATTTCCTTGCCCCTCCTTTCGCGGTTTTCCGGGACAGTGGCCATGCTTGTGGTTTAGCTGTCTTTGAAAATTAAGTACTCGATTTCTTTATGGTCATACTGATAGTTACAGGAATCGCTCGAGCGAGAGGAGTTTAATTTTTCTTCACGGCTAAACTGCCTTTTTAAAACGAAAATACCTCACTTTACCTGATTCACGGAAATTCTTAATAGTTGACAAAGAACATCTGATAAGCGGAACGCGCTCTTCTATTATTCCAAATGGACTCTATTGTAATGGAGTTTTTATTGCGCTTTTCAACTTTTGCTCTTTCTTTTATTGAAAATTTCATTTATTTTCTGTTACAAAGTGCATTTATTTTTTTTCGTTACAATTCTATTTACTTCTTTTAAAAGTCCCATCCAGTTTTTTTAAAAACTATTTATTTCTTTAGGAAACTATTTCTTTTACAAACTGTTTCTTTTGCAAACTATTTATTTTACAAACTATTTTTTTACTTACTATTTTTTTACAAACTATTTTTTTTACAAAGTATTTTCTACAAAGTATTTTTTTACAAAGTATTTTTTTACAAAGTATTTTTTTACAAAGTATTTTCTTGCAACTATTTTTTTACAAACTATTTTTTTACAAAATATTGTTTACAAACTATTGTTTACAAACTATTTATTTTTTAAATTATTTATTTTACTAACTATGGCTGAGAAACTATATTCCTTTTATAAACTATTTATTTCTATCGAAAACATTTTGTTTTTTAGAAAGAACTTATTTTACAAACTGTTCATATTTTTATAGAAACTGTTTGTTTATTTCATAAATTGTTTATTTTATAAACTGTTTATTTTTTTAAAAACTATTTATTTACCTTACAAACTATTTATTTACCTTACAAACTGTTTTTTTTAGAAACTATTTCGTTTGGAAACAATTTTACTTTAGAAACTGTTAATTTACAAAAATCTGCAAAAATCTATTTTTTAAACTTTATGATTTTGGGAAATAAGTTTAATTCGAAAGTTGAAGCTCTTTTTGTTAATGTCTGGAGTGCGGATTTAACACGGCTAATCTAATCAAACCAAATTCAACAGACAAGATAATAAACTTGACACATCCACGCGCCGCAGGACGCCTAATATATTTCTCGCGGTGTTCTTTCTTGGCGTTGAAAAAAGCAACAAGTGAGTTTCTTTGCGAGTGCCGACGGAATCTATATATTTTCCTATCACGCTAATTTATTCGAAAAATACTTATTATTTCACACTGAAAATATATTTATCTCTTTATGTATTTATTATTTATCTTTATGCATATTTTTAAGTATTCATCTTTCTATTCAACTATATATGCTTATTTTTTTCATTTTTCATCCTCTCTGCACATATACACTTGTATCAAAATCACATAATTTATTATCAAAAAACTTAATAATTCTCCAGTTACTTCCTTAATAATTTTTCAGTTACAATAAACGTACTTCTCCTATTCTAAAACGCACGCTTAACATTTTTGTTGTTATTTTCCGCTTTGAAATGTGAAACGTTTTCGAGTAACAGAACTGAGGAAAAGTAGATTTGTGGAAGGCATACGTGAATAATTTTCACGGAGTGGCAAAATGAAGGCGACGAAGGTGCAAGTTATCGTTCCGACTACCTTAGCTTAATTAACTTAATTTCGGGCGGACTATAATTACGCTTAACTCTCCATCATACATGCGGAAGGACCCAGAAACCCAAGACTGATTTCAAGTTTCGAAACTACCTCGTAACTCGATTTTCTGCTCGATAAAAACATAACGAAATGTTTATTATTAAGGAAATTTGTTGGTATAAAGTGAATTTAATGTTATTATTTAATAACATATTTATCGATCATATTTCGCATAAATTGTCAATTATTGCCTCGAATCCAACATTAATCGCTGTCATAAACTTCAGTGAAATTCAATTTTTGGATAATAATTTACACTCCAGCCTTTTACGTATATGCATATTTACTTTTAGCGAAAAGTAAAGAAAAAATATCTTTTAATATTTTCTGTTTACAGCAACGCCTTTTCGGGTAATTGAAAGGAAACTGGTAATTGAAAAATAAATGTGGATAAATATGAATAAATTTGGTAATTGAAATTTCACATATAAGAATTATTTATTGTACATTATTAATTATGTATTTATACATTAACGTACAAAGCTTCTTTATAAGACTAAAATCTTCAGATATAGTTTAAGCGCTCAAAAATTGAAAGGGGGAATTTAATGGGGAATTAAATAGAAAATTGAACTTGAATGAATGGAAGTTGAACTTGAAGTTGAATGGAGTAATCCAATGGAAAATTAAATGGAAAATTAAATGGACAATTAAATGGAAAACTAAATAGAAAATTAAATGGACAATTAAATAGAAAATTAAATGGAAAATTAAAAGGAGTAATTAAGTAGTAAAGTTTTATCGAGTAAATAGACAATTATCTAAATTATTAACTTACCGAGAATTCCATGAATAGAGTGATTTCTGCGAGGATCGTCCCCAGGTTTCATTTGTGCCGATGGACTTCGAAGTAACCTCGAAATACTCGAAGCTGAAGGAGCTGATGTTTTCTCGCAAACTCCATCCTGCTAGCAAAACCATACGAAACTAGTTAGTATTATTATGATTCAAACAAAATTCGATTTAGAAATATTGCACAAAAATTCTACAGAGGAAATGTGACTCTTTTCGAAAAAAGGGACCTAAGAAGCCAAATGGTATAATTTTACAGAAAACAAAGCTTCCTCTTGAGGAAGCAAAAGGAAAGAAGAAACGGATTCTATTCAAATCGCTGATTCTTAAATCACCATTATAAGAAGAATATTTTATTATTTGTGGCTATTTGTAAACAATTTGGTACATATCAACAGACCTTTATCAATTTTTCACGGATTTCCCAGCTGAACATTCCTGGATTCTGTTTCTTCATGTCTTCAATTTTTGCCTCCACTTCTGGAGTAGCAACTCGGGGTTTACTACCTCCGATGACTCCTGGCTTGATCGACCCAGTTTCTTGATAACGATTCAAAATTTTAGACACACAGCCATGAGAAACCCGAAGTTGTCTAGAAATTACACAGGGTCTGATTCCATTCGCTGCCATTTCGACAATCTTCAAACGAATATGATTCGGAAGTGGCCGTCCATTTATAAACACTCCTCCTAGCTGATTAACTCGTCCTTGTCCTGCAATCAAACATCAACCATTTATTCAAATTTGTCAAAAGACGTTCATTATCATAAAAAAATGTGCTCCTAGTTTTATCAAAAATTTGCTCACTGTCATAAAAAAATTACTGCTATGAAAAAAATTACTGTTATCAAAAAGTTACTGTTTTCAAAAAGTTTCTGTTTTCAAAAAGTTTCTGTTTTCAAAAAGTTGCTCATGATTACAAAAAATTATATTTGAATCAGTCATTATCAAAACCACAAAGCACGACAATACAAAGATACAAACTACCCATGAAATTTTGATTGCACATAAAGTTCATTAGCCAGATATATAATATAATAATATCCACAACTCAGAAATCAAAATTCGAGCAAATGAAACTGTCAACGTATTTTTTGGAGTCACTGAAGTCGCATTTGCCTTTGAATGAGTAATGCAGACGGAAGAAATAAATTAATGTCACGGGTATTAGAAGTGACTGGTGCATAATTATTAATAGATGAGTATTTTTCTCTGAGAGGATGATTTTCGCAAAGTAAGGTAAAGGCTGATCGTAAAAAGCGAAAGTAAAGGGGACAAAACAGACATAGGGACATGCAAGGTGCCGCTTAAATGCACACCTAATTACCGGTAATTAGGGCCCCCTCTTAATTAACGTAACTATAATTACCAAGTCAAACAAATATTATGCGCTGGGCCACGCGGCAAAGAAGCGAATGAGATGCGGCTCGCGTGCAGGGCCGACAACCCCAAGATATTATAATGCGGCCACGGACAAACATACAGACGGACGGACCAACCTTTCGTCCATCCGACAGAAGTTACGGCCGTGGTTTTGCTGCCAGCAGTAAACCCGCTTCTTCGCCACTTCTCTCGCAGTTCATCCTTTCAGACCTCATCCCCAGCTCACTTCTTTCATTCTCAGGATCCTTCAAACTCGAAAAAACTTATGGATTCCACGAGAAAATCTCTATCTTTCTAATTACAATTCTGTTTTGATATTTAGTTTACTCTCCTTTTTTATTATTCGCAAACGAATTTCAACGTTTGATCGTTTAATCCTTTAACTTTACATTTTTGCGTTTTAGACTTTTATTTCTGATATACGGTTTTGTCGATCTTTCAGGATCGTTATTTAATTATATGATTGAAAACTCGGATGTTCTCTTTTTTATTTAGTAAGTATTTTAAACAGAGATATAAACTCGGATGTTCTTTTTTATTTAGTATGTATGTTCAACAGAGAGTGTTTTAAACACTTGTCGATTTGTCAAACAATTTGTGACGTTCTTTGAAGAAAGGGACCTTAGAAGAAACAAATTGTAGGTTATGTTTGATGGTAGCTTTAATATACGATCAAAGCTTCCTTTTTTTTATCTTTTATAATCAAAGACAGTTCTTCCTGAACAGTTTGCTTAGATAGTGTCAAGCAAGACTCTTTTTGGTTGCACTTAATGAAAAGAAAAAGATATTTAAACGAAGTTAAAACTGCGTTATTAAACGTAACTAAAATTGTTTCTTTCTCGAGGCGTCAACAATTGTTTCCTTCTACAGGCATCAACAATTGTTTCCTTCCTTCAGAAGACTTCACATTTGTTTGTCAAATAATTTGTCATGATTTGCTTGAATTAATTATTGTTTAATTATCGTGTAATTATTGTGAACTTTTAATTATTGTTCTTTTGTTAATCAAGTGTGTATTTATTTGTCAAACGTATTTATTTCATTTATTTGTCAAACGATTTGTAGTATCTATTCGCATTGTTGAATATTTAAATATTTTAAACACTGAACCATTTGTCAGAATACTGATACAAAATCGCAGGAAACGAACCTCGGGAATTAATTATCCAATTTTCCACAGGAGAGAAAACAGGAAGATATTTCAATATGCAGTGAGAGGAATAGGAATTAGACAGCCTCATTAAAAAAATTTAAATTTACGAGGTTGCTCGTAATTGGATGCGATAAATTGCCATTGTTTCAAAAACTTCGCTGACCTTATCAGTCACCTAAATGTTAAAACTAATTATAGATAAACATTTTCCAATCATTGCATCCTCAAGATCAGTATATCAACTTCATCTTATTTCGAAACATTTTTTTATTTATTTCGAATTTATTTAGAAAACTCCAATTTTTTGCTCCAAATATTTTTTTCTGCGTATATAAAAATTGAAATGTCAAGAAACATAAAATGTTCTATGATAAAAATTTTTTTCATCATACATACAAATTTTTGTTAATTTTATTTGTATGTTTAAATTACATGAAAAATGTAAATGAAACGTCTTCTTAATTTGGAAAAATGGGAAGAGAAAGTGTTGATAAAAATAAGAGACAAAGTTAAATTGAAATTTGCGTGGGGTACGAATCCTTTATTTGCTTAAAAAGTGAAAATAAAATCTTGAAAAATTGATACTCTTCGATTGGCGCAAATAACGTATACTTTTCTTTCATTTGGCTCAAGTGCGCTCACCTTGGATTTATACATAAATATGTACACATAAACGAGTCCATCAATAGGCAGAGAGGGTGGACTCGTCGGTGCACAAGAAATACTCGTATGTATATAGAGGGGGACGCAAATACTCATATAGATGGCGGACACCTCGGGAATGACGTCAGTAAGGCCGCGGGGCCCGACGGGATTACAGGCAAGATCAAAAGACGCCGACCGCCGTACGCTTGGTGCGCGCGCACTCGACCCAAAGCAAAATAGGCTCTTCGCCTTCGAAGAACGTTTGTAACCTTTAGGCGGAATATCCACATATTTTCGATCGACCTCAAACATTTTTCTTCGACACCCAAAATCCTCAAAAATGCACCCAAATACTACAACGCCCACTTCTAAATCTTTCCAATCTCACACTTGACACTTTTCCCATAAAAGCAATAAAAATTAAGCACCGTGATTATGTGTTCCTGTTCTTAAAAGGCGCTACTACTTTTAAAAGAATTTACTACTTCAAAAGAACGTTTTAAGTTTCGCTTTGATGCCATTAAAAAATTATTACAGCACACTAGTAAAATTAATTTAATCAAATTTTTGAATAGAATAATTTGAACAAGTTGTACAAATTATTTATTATTAAAAAAATTTGTACACTATAATTATGTTTACTATAATTATATTTATTATTACAAAAAGTTGTACGCGTTATTTATTATTGCAAAAATTTGTAAACGTTATTTATTATTACAAAAAGTTGTACACGTTATTTATTATTACAAAAAGTTGTTCGTATTGGTTATTATTACAAAGAGTAATTATAAAAAATTAATAGATTTTAAAATCTGGAATTCTGCATTATTCTGGAATAATGCGAGATGTCTTGACTTGGAGGATGATCATTTGATAATGACTGTTAAGGAGGAAGTTTAAGAGCACTGGCAATTATTGTCTACACGTTAAATTCTTGAAAATGGGACCACCCTGCATAAACTGACAATAATTTGATGTGTAGATTATTGATAAGGAGCAATTGATTTTGGTCGATCATGGTAATGGGCGTGATTGGTGAAGCGATATAACGCGAGTTCTAATTTGAATGCGTCGAGCGTTCGCTCGTCATTAGGGGATTCCCCGAGGCTCTCAAGTAGCCGCAGAGGCACCGCATAAAAAATTGGAAACCGATGAAATAGAAATTTTTGAAGGGCAAATCATACAGCTTTCAATTAAATTTATTTGCACGCTCCTTGGCAATTTTCATGCTTCACACATTTTTCTTACTCCCTATTGCATTCAATTTTTTTCATCGAATTTTATATTTCCATAATTGTTTCTAGACATTTATGTTGAATTAAAAAGACTTTGCAAAAATGTTTGTTTTCTAATTTCAAAAGAATTTAGAAGCTATTAATTTTTTTGGACGATAGACGTTTTTGTTTAAACGATGTATATAAGTGTTTCTTTCACTGGTTTCTTTGAGCAGTAGAAAAGAGTTTGTTTCGATTCAACAACTATTTGTTTGAACCAAACGAGTATTTGTTTGAACCAAACGACTATTTGTTTGAACCAAACGAGTATTTGTTTGAACCAAACGAGTACTTGTTTGAGCTAAACTCACATTTATTTAAATCAAACAAATATTTGTCAAATAAAAACAAAGATTTATTGGTATTAATTATTGTCGTACCCAGAATTTTCCACAAAAATGTTTGTTCATTATTGTTTATGAAAATGTGTTGATAATTTTTTATGCAAACGTTTACATAATTGTTTATAAAATGTAAATAACAAATTTAACGAAACCTTGTCTTCGTAATAGTTTATTTTAAACTAATTAATTAATTTAATTTTAATTACCATTATAATAGTATTAAATTTAATGTACATTAAATTATTTTAAAGATTGTAAATGTTATTTGTCAGAAAAGTGACAAGTATTCGATAATAGAAATGAATGAAAAGCACAATATAAATTGTTGTGTAGGGTCACTTAAAAAATGAATTATATCCCTGTATAGATGAATCTCAAAGATTAGAATGCAACATCTTTTATGCCTTAATAACAGGAATTAAATTTATTACTGAAGCATATCAAATTTATCTTGTTCCTTTCATCGTCTTCATAAATTTTGAGATTGCAACCACGATCCTTCAGTACGTGTTTACGATTATCATTATTATCTTTTTTATATAGTATTAAAGCAGTTTTTTACAAAATCGTAAAATTCGGATACTGCTTTCTATTAGCCGATGAATCACTTTCTTTTGTAAACAATATTATGAACAATCAATTGTGAAGGAAATAATAAATAATAAACTAAATTGTAGCACATGACAATTGTTACAAATAAATTTGATGCAATTCGTGTTATTGCGTGGCACTATTTATTATACTTTAAGTATATAGGTGATGAATATACAACTGAAGATCAAATAAAAATTTTAAGAAGACAAAAAATTGAAGTTGAAACAAAATAAACAATTGAAGATAAAATAAACAATGAGAAGAAAATAAACAATTGAAGATAAAATTGAAGATAAAATAAACAATGAGAAGAAAATAAACAATTGAAGATAAAATAAACAATGAGAAGAAAATAAACAATTGAAGACAAACTAAACAATTGAAGACAAAATAAACAATTAAAAACAAAATAAACAATGAGAAGAAAATAAACAATTGAGAACCAAGTACAAAATTAAAGAATAAACACGCGAAACTAAAAGAGACACGCTTCGAAGAAAGGGACCTTAGAATGTTTTAAATACAGGTTACATATATTTAATGACAGTTTTAACATAATTAACGCTCCTTTATTAATTATATTTGCAGATAAAAACAGTTTTTCTTGATAGTATATAAATATATATACTAAACATTCAAGAAACATTCTCTTTGATTGCAAATAATTCTCGAAATAATTAAAAAGAAAGCTTTTATCAAGTTAAAACTACCAACAAACATAACCTATATTCAAAACATTCTAAGGTCCATTTCTTCTCAGCGCGTCACAAAGATCAAATAAAAAGTCGAACAGACAAGAAATTGAAGAACTAAACTGATGATCAAATAAAAAACCAAACAAACAAGAAACTGAAGATTAAATAAAATATTCACCAAGAAATGCAAGAAATAAAAATTTGAAGACAAAATGAAAAACGGAAGATGAAATGGAAAAACGACCCAAGAGGATTGAAAATGGTCGAAAAATGAAAATTAAGGGAAAAGATTGAAAACTGAAGATAAAATTGCAAAAAAGTGAATATCGAAGTTGTGGGAGTATACAGGGAACAGTGGATACATGTACTTAGAGTACGGTGTGAGTACCAAGTTGCGAAGGCTTCAATCAACGCGCCGTCGCCTGGGGCCGATCCGATATAAGACATTAGGTTTCAGACCCACGTCCGAAGCTGTTTCTGTCCCTCTTGCTCTTCCTTACGCCCACCATCGTGGTCTGCATCTATACCTATTACCTACCTGTGCATCTCTTGAAGAACGTCCCCTCAGATTCCATTAAAGAACGCCGAAAAGATTAAAGGTCCCACCGCATAGGTACACTCAAAGTGCGGACGACCCGTTCAACACCTAACACCTCGCTTAAAGCAAGCTCAGAAGTCAAATTGGCTCGTTTCACTTTCAAACGCACCAATTTTTCCCTCTTCTCTATTGTTGTCCTTCTTCCACCCCATTGAGAAAAAACCTCAAAGCTCCCACAAGAAAAAGAATACTGAATTCGAGCATCTATTAATCACGTTTTTTCAAATGAGCCTATCTGCCTATGGGAAAAGGCAATATCTATCAATCATCTTTTTTCAGCGATGACTACAAATTACGGAGGAAATTTGTTTAATTAGATTCATTATGGTAATTTTATTGAGGAGTTTTTTGTTCATTCTTTTATGTGCTTTTTGAAAAGTTTGGACCTCACATGGTCTTTTCTTCAAATAAAAAGGCACTTCTTTTATTGGATAATTCATATTGGATAATTTATTTAATTCACGGCTGTTGAAATGTATTCAATTCGGTTTTAGTATTAATATACAGCGCATTTTTGATTAAAATTCGAGACAGAAAAAAGTGGAGAATTAGAGATGTGAGCAAAAGTGCGATATTGTATCGAGCGGATTGTGTCGGTTTTTTTTTTTTTATTAAAACACAATTAAAGCAATTTCAGCAAATGATTTATGCTTTAGGTGTTACTAAATCATCAGATCCGTCGGAACGTTCCATTGGGAGGCATATCGTAAAGCCATTAAGGCTGTAAAACAGCACCGATGTTTAACATTTTTTGCATCTGATGTCGTATTGTATTCCAAAATCGACCAATAAGTTTTTAGAGTGTGTTCATGAAAAAAAGCAACTGTTTTAGTTTGTTTTGAAATATTCAGCCTGAAATACAGATTTTGCAAATCGATTTTCAATGCAATTTTTGTGCGATTTTTAAAAAATTGTATCTTTTGCGTGAAATTTCAACTGACATGCGCATGCATGTTTGAAACGTGTTTTATATTTTTTATTGACATAATTTAGACGAATGGAATTTAGCACATATAGTAAAAATATTATTATTATTAATAGCACATATTAAAAAAACTGTGAAATATTTTGATATACTCAATTATACATGTATAATTGAGGGTATCAATTGCCATATCAAACGTTTAATTTATGTTATTATATATAAACAAGGGAAAGTATGAAATAAAAAAAACCAAAGATGGCAAAAGATGAGAGCAAAAGATAATAATAGATGATAAGAAAATGTGAAAACAAAAGAAGATAACAGAAAATAATAGAACAGAGTGTAACAGAAAGTAATGGAACAGAATAACAAAAAGTAATGGAATACATAATAACAAAAATTAATGGAATAAAAACAAAAGGGAATGGAATAAAAACAAAAGGGAATGGAATAATAACAAAAGGTTATGAAATAATAACAAAAGGGAATGGAATAATAACAAAAGGTAATGGGATAATAACAAAAGGTTATGAAATAATAACAAAACGTAATTGAATAATAACAAAAGTTAAAGGAATAATAACAAAAGTTAAAGGAATAATAACAAAAGTTAAAGGAATAATAACAAAACGTAAAGAAATATTAACAAAAATTAATGGAAAAATAGTAAAAAGTAATGGAATAGAATAGCAGAAGCTAACAATAGAATATTAAATGATGAAAGAAATATAGATTCAAAAGAAATTTTCAATTGATATTCGAATTATAAAAAGATGTATCACAAATGTATATATAATGTGAAGCAAAGATGAATGTTGACAATGTCAGTACTGGACAATATAATAATGATGATAACATGATGTATATAACAATGCATTGAATAATAAAGTGAAGATATTGAATTAAATAACGCTGCTATGTAAAACATAAATGTCAATAAACAAAATATACAAACAAAATAGACAAAATAAATAAGCAAAATAAATCAAAGGGCAGAGATGAGATGTACAAAGATGATAATAAGAAACCAATCAAATAATAATTCATAGATATACAGTATAAAAAAACAACAAATTGTTCGAATGTACAAGGGTAGAAAAATTTCCAAATGTAAACAATTGAGTAACAAAGTGTTCAAATATACAACAAGGGTAGTAAAATGTTTAAATGTACAACAAGGGTAGCAAAATATTTAAATGTACAACAAGGGTAGCAAAATATTTAAATGTACAAGGGATAGTAAAATATTTAAATTTACAACAAGGGTAGTAAAATGTTTAAATGTACAACAAGGGTAGCAAAATATTTAAATTTACAACAAGGGTAGCAAAATATTTAAATGTACAACAAGGGTAGCAAAATACTTAAATTTACAGCAAGGATAACAAAATTTTCAGATGTAAACAAAAGTATCAAAGTGTCCAAATGTAAAATAAAGCTATCAAAATGTACAAGTATAAACAAGAGTAACAAAATGTTCAAATGCACAACAAAGGAAACAAAATCTTCAAATGTACAACAAAAGAAACAAAATTTTCAAGCGTATATACTACACCAGAGTTGTTCAACAGAGTCTAATTTCAATACCAACGAGTACAATTTATAGTGAAATAGATTAAAATAGAAATATAATGAAATAGTGAAATAGAAATGTGGAACAACCCTGTGTACTACAAACGAAACAAAAAGTTCAAACGTACAAAGAAAAGCGCAACAAAATCCTAAGACATACATTTGCGCAACATAAACAAAACATCAAAAATTTATAAATAAAACACAAAACAAATGAATCATAATTTTAAAAATTTATAAATAAAACACAAAACAAATGAATCATAATTTTAAAAATTTATAAATAAAACACAAAATAAATGAACCATAATTTTAAAAAGCTCTCATAATAGCTGACCTTGAAAGGGGTATCCTGTGAAGTACGGTGCCATATTGAGGGTACTAACAGCCATCTAAAAATTCCAAAAGTGCGGAAAAAGCACTCAGATCCTCCTCCAGTCACGGAACCGAAATTCCGAGCACTTAACTGATCGCTACTATCAATAAAGTTGAATTCGCTCCACCCAGTAAATAAAAGATGTCGCACAAATTGTCCGTAATCGCGATCGATATTTGAAAATCAATGATCACTGAACACGAAGGAAGATGTGTAGCTTAGAAGCGCCGACGAGCGGACCTGTTCTAGGCTCGGGGTCTCGACTCGAACTAAGTCCCCAAGAGTGGTCTTAAGGCTCTTGATCTGCGTGACCGAAGGAGTCAGGAGCCTGTTGAGAACCTGACATCAGGGAAAGGAAGAGGCTCCGCCTTCTTACAAGAGCCTTTAAGAAGAAAAGACCTGGTACCATTGAATGCTTTATTCTTGGTGGTGTTGTATTGGTTCTTATGGTTCTTTTCCTGCAGAAGGTGGTACCATATTTGACTCCGCCCGAACCATTCCCTCCACCCACGTACCAGTAACGGATACTCTTAGCTTTTTAGACTCCACGTTCTAATTAGTGGTTACTCATGATGATGGTGAACACGCCTTTGAGATTTCAGATAACGATGGTGAAGTGTTACGTTTTCAGGGTGTGGAAATAGGATTCCGGAGTGTGCAAATTGTGATTGGCTTTGGTTTAGAGATGATCAACAAGGGAGAATTAGATTTAGATTTATTGATCCATTGATATCCAAGATTGTATTCAGGATCCGCTTGAAATTGGGTTTCGTTTAGTTCTCGATGATTAGAAACAGCATAAGTGGTGATAAAATTGGTAACTGAAAAATCGGAAGGAAATAATGAGTATGATGGTGATAGATTTAAAGTTCGGATTGGAATTGCTGTAAGTATTCAAAAGAATTAATGATCATAGAAAGGGATTAATGATCATATAAAGGAATTAATGATCATACAAAGGAATTAATGATCATAAAAAGGAGTTAATGATCATACAAATACAAAGGAGTTAATGATCATACAAAGGAATTAATGATCATACAAAGGAGTTAATGATCATACAAAGGAATTAATGATCATACAAAGGAGTTAATGATCATACAAAGGAATTAATCATTCAAAGGAATTGCTAAATATTCTCAAGAATTGATAACTATACGAAGAAGTTAACAACCTTAGAAATAAAAGAGTTGTTAACTATTCAAAAGAATTGCTAAATATTTATAGGAATGCTAACTGTTCAATTGCTAAATATATTTAATGCATAGTTGTTAAATGTTCATTAACATTGCTAAAGGTTCATACTAATTTTGAAGTGTTATTTTTGACAAGTAATTTTTGAAAAATGATTCTTGTAGTTCATTATGAATCTCGTATAAAAAAGAAAGAAGAAAGAAATAAAGAATCGAAGAATAAGAAATCTAAGAATAAAAATGATAGATCATAATAGCTTATTATTTTCTATCTCATTGAAACTAAATTGTTGAAACAGTAGCTTTTCAAACAAATAATAAAGAGTTAAAACTTATTATTCTTTTTAAAGCCAAATGATACTTAAAGATAAAGACTTATATAGATAAACTTAAAAGAAGTAATCATATAAACAAAAACAAACATTGAAAATGAATCAAAGAAGTCAAAAATGAAAAAGAACGTCTTTTTTACAAATTAAGAACAAAAAAACTGCCAGTTTTTTTTATTTTTATTATACGATCTTTGTGCGACACATTTTTCAGTTTGTTATTCGAACATTTTGCTTCATCTTCAGTTCCTTCACGGCGGTCCCGTAAGGTCCTTTGACAATAATGTGGCGTGAAAAGGGGCGAGGGATATCTAATGCATGAGAATCTTTCATTGAGCAGATTTTACAGACTGAAGACACCAGTATTTTCCAGAGTGGTTCATTCAGATCATAAAATGATTAATGTTTTTTTCTAAATACACAAAAGTTTGTAAAAATATAAAATACGTTTGCATAATTGAAAATGTATATTTTTTGCTTTCAGTTGAAGACACTGCCGTCATCAAATGTGTTTTTGCGTTTATTGTATATTTTGCAGGGAATATAGTAGAATTTTAAGGCGTTACACGATAGCACGTGTCGTGATTGTAGTTTATGGGGCGCTGATTGCGGGAGCGTGGGACGGTTTTGGCATGGTAGTTGGTGGCTGTTAGTTGCCCTACTGGAGCCATTCACTCCTGTACTTACAAATCCATTCCCGCGGCAGTGTTTCATTTCGTCATCATTAAGATATGCATTATCCTCTAATGACGAGTCCGACAACGTTCACCGTGTCAGATTAAGAACTCGCTCCACTAACAGATAAAGCACACGCAAAACTTAAAATACTATCCTTTTATCAATATTTCTATCAAATTATATACAATGAGAAAACCTTCATTCCATACTGCATGTGTTCAAAAAAGCGTAAAGAAACTACAAATTGGAATGAAATTTGGTAATATATACAATGAAAGATAAAAAGTGGTACGAAAATTGATATATAAAAATTCAATATATAGAATTCGAGCTCATTATTGAAATAATTCATTTTCTCAAAGAGTTTATCAAATTTCATCAAGCTTCTTAGTTACAGAAAAGCTCCACAACTGGAAACTATAGAAATTTCTGACCATTTCCGCAGGGTGGTTCTCAATAGTTTGAAGAGTCTAAGATTAAAATATAGCACGAAATCAGGGTGGCCATTGGTCAGGGAAGTCAGGGAAAATAAAAATGGTTAGGGATTTTTTTGATTATTCATGAAAAATCTTGCAAACGGTCAAAAATTTTGAAATCTCTGACCGACTTTATGAATTTTTTGCAGCAAACAAAAATCTTTGCAAACATTTTATTTTGACTTAAAATTTGTATTTTCTAACAGTGTTTACCAGCAAATAAGATAATACAAAATTTCATTTTATTCTGAGAGCGTCCTCCGAAATGCGTAAAAATCTTTTGGATTCGACCATGGATGTGTTATTGTTATTAACGCCACAAGAAAAAATATTTAACGGAATCTATTCCACATAAAACATAACACAAATCGTTTTGCAATTCGCTCTATATTAAACTCTTTATACATATAATTAATCGTTAGAATTTTAACTGTTCATCTTTTTGAATGGAGAAAAAAATGGAGATACAAGAAGAGTGAAGTAAAGAAGAAAAAAACAAGATCAAAATCAATGGATGAAGAAACAAGAAGGCCCGAAATAATGATGGAAGAAATAATGATGGAAGAAATAATGATAGAAGAAATAATGATGGAAGAAATAATGATGAAAGAAATAATGAATGAAGAAACAAGAAGTGCAAATCGAAGAATGTTGAAAGAAAAAGAGCGAAATGATGAATATATATATTCTTTCCTCTACAGTGCGTATTATACTATAAAGTTGCTCATTCAAAACTGTTCCTCTTACAATGCCAGTCTAATTTTATTCCGTTGTGACCATTTATAAGAAAATTTCACAGAAAAGTATACATTTCCAATGTGAATAAAACATGCAAATTTAAAGAACAGAGACAACTTCTTCGAAGTTGTCAAATCTCCCAAGAGCAAGTTCCATCACTTTTTTTCTAGAAAACGAAGATCTCAATTCTACAATTGTCCTAAGCAGAGGAAACATATAAGTCGAAGAACATTTTCAAAAACGTAACTTGCTGCCTCTATGGATCTCCTGCTGGTCGAATGATCAATTGACCTGTCTGTAGAACTGAAGCACAAGAGAATTGACCATTTGGGGCTTTGGGAGGTCGTCGAAATTCGCGACTGTTTAGCTCGGAAAAGTGGAAATGTAAATATAGTTTTACGACGTAATTTTTTCTATGGTCTGAACTACAACACTGATGCTTTCTCCTTGATTATTGTCATGCTCCAGTGAAAAAAGACTGGTTGGGGTCAGACTCTGGGGACCATGCGAGTTTTATGATTTAGAATCGCTAACTGACTGTAAAATCGCTATGTCCGTGTGAAGGACGTCCAAGGGATTCCCCCAGGACCTCGATTAATTGTTCCCATTCAACTCTTTCCCACGAGGGCGAGTCTCGCTTCAAACTCACTCCCGCAACACTATTTCTTATCGTTAATATTCCAATTCAAAGATGGCATATTTACAAAGATTTAAGATTTTTATAATTAATATTCCAATGTAAATATTATTTTATTATATAAATTATACTTTATTATTACAAATACTTCGCTGTTATTAATACTTGGCAGAAATGAATACTTGCATGGAAAAAAAAGTACATGAAAATTTCCTTGACAGTGCACGACTTTTGGATGGGACATAAATCAGTACAAACTTTTTAATAACTAATATAAAGAAATTCAGAAAAGTCAATGAATTATTCTAGAAACAAGGGTCCAGTAACAGGTACTGGAAATATTTACATCGATTCTTTTCGAGAAACATTAAAAATCTAATTTACTTGAATTTCAAGTTTTAAATTTTGTTAAAGGGCATAAAATAACATGGAGATTGGTAGATGTTTTGGTCGTTTAAAACCGTAGAGCTTTTTGGCATCCAAAAAGCTTGGTGGAATTTTATGGACAACTTTAAAATAATCATTTTTAACTATTTTACATGGATTCCTATCGAGAAGCACTAAAATCCCAATTTTTACGAAATTGAAGTTTTAAATTTTGATAAAGGGCCGAAAATAACATGGAGATTGGTAGATTTTTTTTTGTTTTAAACCGTACAGCCTTCTGGCATCCAAAAAGCTTGGTAGAATTTTACAGACAACTTTAAAATAATGATTTTGAACTATTTTACATCGATTCCTGTCGTGAAACATTAAAAATCTAATTTTCTTAAAATTCAAGTTTTAAATTTTGTTAAAGGGCCTAAAATAACATGGAGATTGGTAGATGTTTTTGTCACTTTAAACCGTACAGCTTTCTGGCATCCAAAAAGCTTGGTGGAATTTTACAGACAACTTTAAATTAATCATTTTTTACTATTTTACTTCGATTCCTCTCGAGAAACATTAAAAATCCAATTTTATTAAAATTCAAGTTTTAGATTTTGTTAAAGGGCCTAAAATAACATTGAGATCGGTAGATGTTTTGCTCGTTTTGAACCGTAGAGCTTTTTGGCGTCCAAATAACTTGGTGGAATTTTACAGACAACTTTAAAATATAGATTTTTTACTATTTAATTTCGAATCCTGTCGAGAAGCATTAAAAATCCATTTTCTACGAAACTGAAGTTTTAAATTTTGATAAAGGGCTTAAAATAACATTGAGATTGGTAGATGTTTTTGTCGTTTTAAACCGTAGAGCTTTTTGGTATCAAAAAAGTTTGGTGGAATTTTACAGGCATCTTTAAAATAATGATTTTTTACTATTTTACGCAGTGGCGGATCTAGACATTGTTTTTAGGACTGGCGATATGTGGGAGAGAAAACGATAGCAATATAATGCTGTCTCTCTCTCTCTCTCTTTCATATAAAAATAATCCTTTCGTAGGCCCACCGTGGATCCGCGCCTGACTGGAATAATTTATGGACGTTTTGTTTAATTTTTCGAGCAAATTTATTTTTTTTTTTACGTACATTATTTGACATTTTTGCAAATTTGTGTCCCATCCCAAACTCGAGTACTGTCAAGGAATTTTCACGTACTTATTTTTTCCGTGTGGCAGAAATTGATACTTGAATATAATTAATACTTGAACATAATATTAACACTTGTTCAATGCTTAATTGATTTGCTATAATAATTTTATCATAATTCATTGTTAAAACATTAATTTACTCGAATATAATAAATATTATATCATGATGAATAAATTTGCATTTTTTAATTCTGATTATTGAGCACCATCTATTTTTTTCCTTTTTTCCTTTTTCTCACTTTATTTTTTTGAATCTTTTATTGTTTTATTGTTTTTTATTGTTTGTGAATCGTCTTTTATATTGACCAAGGTGGACTATTATTCATGTATTGACGTATTTTGACAGCTCGCTTAAATTCACAGAAGCTGCAGTTTACCCTCCTACAGGAAAAGTCAGACTTATTTTACAATTTGCTCAAGGCGTGGTAGGCGTGATTCTGTGGTCGGTGATTAATTTCTTACAGGTTCTCGTGGGAGGAAGTAACAGACATCTTGGTGTCAGTTAAAGTCTGACAGGTTTCCTGCACCTGATAAAACCTAATCATATGTGTGTTATATATATATATTTATTTACTTTTTCCAAACAAAAGGACAAAATTATAAAAAACAAAAGAAGGTAAAGAGAAAAATAAAACAAGTACTTTAACCCAAAGTTTATTTTTTTATACAAAAGGATTAGTGCTTTTTTTATTTTGGATGGTTCCCTTAAATGCAAAAATTACATGTAAATGTATTTTATTTATATTTAATAATTTATTTAATATTTATTTCTAAATTGAAAATAATATTCTTGTTAGTATTTCTGGTTTTTTCGTTAAATTGAACAGGTGTAATAAAGAGGGTTTGTATGTTTAATTTTACTTTGAACTTATACTTCATGTATATGTATATATATACATATAACATTTATACTTCATGTAGCCTTTTTTGACATTTGCATACACGTTTTTGAATATAATTACAATTATTTGATTTTTAGAACATAGCGTCTGAGCTAATAATTTACCATACGAATAACAATAGAACTTCTAATACACAATTGGATTGCAAAATGCGTTGCAGAATTGAAGTTAAGTGAAAGCTTTTATTTATAAATGCGCACATGCACTTAATACATTTAATATGCTAAGTATTTTATAACAATAAACTTCCCTATAACAATGCTTAAGATTCTTAAGATTCTTAAGAATTTTATATAAATTATTTATAACCTCAACTCCCACAGAATATTTTTGTGGAATTTTTCATTCTAAAATATATACGTAAATTCCCTTCCGAATTTGTATATAAAATTATTTAAAATTTCTATAAAGATTAGTAAAAAACATATTTTTTGTCATTATTTTTATCGTCAGCAACGTATCGATCATTTTTCTCTTCAATCAATTCTTCTTGATCAATTCTTTCTGATTCTATTCTAATTTCCATCGAGATTTTCATTTAATAATAAAATTGGAGAGAAATTTCAATTTTGCCAACTAGTAAAATTCGATACAAGTCAAAGAATGGTAAATCACTAAATAAGAGCCTTGAAAGGTGATAGATGGGTCGCATGTTGATCGTTCTTGTTGGCAAGGCCCATTAAAGTAATTTCTGTGCCTGAGAAGCAGACTCGCGTTTACACCTGAATCGCGAGCAGTGCAGAAAGAGAGCGGAAAGAAGGTTGTATAGGAAGGGGTGAATCAAAGCAAGACAGAAGAACAGAGGAAGTAACTAGTGGGAAAGAGATAGAAAAACGCTTGGGACTTGGGGCCCAAGTTTGGTCGCAGTTAATTGCCAGCATTTAATGAGCGCTCTTTGACGCGCCGCTGAACGCCACACTACCAACATAAGAAAGCCACACTCTTAGCCAACGTAATGGGTAAAAGCTTCGCGAGTTCATACCACAAGGACCGACAAATATAAAAGCCGCAAATGACCATTGCTTGCACCTATATATAACCAAGAAACGATTCTTAAGTTGTGATTGAGATATTCCATATACACTCATTTCATAATTATTCCTGGAGAACTCGGTCCCCTTTTATTTAAACATTTATTTTCTCGATACAGTAAAAGCAGAAACAATTAATGTCTTGCATTTATTATACTTTCATATTTTGTAATTTTATTTTATAATTTTGTTCAATTTTGTAATTTTGTTCAATTTTGTAATGTAATTTTATTTTATAATTGTATTTAATTTTGTAAATTTATTTTGCAATTTTATTTTATTTTACAATTTTTATTTTATTTTACAATTTTATTTTATTTTGCAATTTCATTTTAGTTTGCAATTTTATTTTATTTGGTAATTTTATTATTTTGTAATTTCATTTTCTAACTTCTGATTAGGATAGTTT
The DNA here is from genome assembly GCA_011057455.1 of Ganaspis sp. Gsp50. NCBI lineage: Eukaryota > Metazoa > Arthropoda > Insecta > Hymenoptera > Figitidae > Ganaspis > Ganaspis sp. Gsp50. Next base: position 8,294 of record WNHD01002344.1, on the reverse strand, counting down.
ATAACATTTGTGTTGCATACTTATTTTTTCTTTATAAAACATTTTACAAAATACTCATTTTCACACAAAATTATACGCAGACCGTAAATCAAAAAGTATTTCAACAAAAATCATCCTATTTCCTATAAGGAGACACACATTAGGCAGAATAAATATAATTCAAGAAAAAGCTTCCGAGTGCAATATATCTTTCTCTGTGGTCCCATATTCGAAAACTGTTATCCCAATCTTTGTATATTGGTGAAAAATAGACTTTAAATTATTTGAGCACTAGCTTTTGAGCTGTCCACATGTATTAAGAATTAGTGCAAATTGAGACTGGGATTTGAAAGCTGTGCGCGTCCGGAAGTCGTATAAGAGTCGTACATTTCAAAGACGATGGAATGTTTGACAAGTGACTTTTGAGATTATTTTTACTATTTAATGTGAGTTTTTTGTGGGACACCCACCCATTGAATTTTATTCACACCCATCCTGTTTCCCACAATGGGACATAGACCACACGCAGGTAGAAGTAAAGCAAAGTATACAAGTTACAAGTTATAAGGGAGCATAATAGCACCTCGGGCATTATTCCATAAAGCATATCAACCCCTCGGAAGGATGCGGTGTCCTATGCCCAGTTTACCAACAATCGTCCTATTGACAATTGCGGTCACTAAATCAAAAATGGCGGTGCTTTGTCGGCGACTTTGAAAATGGCGGCTTTGCCTCTCAAGTCTTTGTGTGCCACATCGGTGCTATTGTCAACCTCGTGATTTGAGTGGCTTCGAACATGTAGAGCACAATGCAAATGACGATGGCAGAATAAAGGACCACCGCGGATTCCTGACCATTTGGAAAAAAAATGCTCATGACTTTGCCCCTGGTTTTTCACAATTTTGAGCAGCGATCTTGATGGCCCATTCACAAAGAAAATTAGTTGTTGTGTCAATTATTATCGTCAATTTCGCAATTTTACACAATTTTGGGACCTTTTTAAAATATGCTATTTTCAGAATAGCGATAAAAATGCAAAATTGTGCTTACTACAAATTTGCCAATTTCATAAATTTAGATTCAATAAAACTATAGAAATATAGGAGACAGAAACTGGAAAATTTTCTTATACTTGGCGCTTAATACTCGACTTTCTACGCACTATGGGATATAAAAAGCGCTTTTAGTATACTAGGGTGTAAAAAGCACTTTTTAAGTACTAGGGTATAAAAAGCACTTTTAGAATTCTAGGGTGCAGAAAACACTGTTAGTATACTAGGGTGTAAAAAGCACTTTTAACATACTAAGGTGTAAAAGCATCTTTTACGTACTAGGGTATAAAAAGCACTTTTAGCGTACTAGGGAGTAAAAATACTTTTAGTGTACTAAATTATAAACAGCACTTTTAACGTACTAGGGTGTAAAAAACATGTTTTACGTACGAAGGTATAAAAAGCACTTTTAGCATACTATGGAGTAAAATGCTTTTAGTATACTAGAGTGTAAAAAGCATTTTCTACGTACTAGGATATAAAAAACATGTTTTACGTACTAAGGTATAAAAATCACTTTTAGCATACTAGGGAGTAAAATGCTTTTAGTATACTAGAGTGTAAGAAGCATTTTCTACGTACTAGGATATAAAAAACACTTTTAGCATTCTAGGGAGTAAAAATACTTTTAGTGTACTAGGGTGTAAAAAGCACTTTTAGTATACTAGGGTGTAAAAAGCACTTTTAGGGTATACAAGACACTTTTGCCGCTCTAGGGAATAAAAAATACTTTATTCACACTAATGTGCGTAAACGGAAACATAATTGAACAAGTTGGCGCGTGAATTGTATAAATTGCATTTGCTTTTCCCTAGACTATAAAGCACATTTTTACTCACTGAAAACATCTCTTTTATAGTTATTTTATGTTACAAAGAAATGTTATTTTATTTAAAGCAATTTCTGCTTTAAATCAAAGAAGTTGTAGCATTAATATAGGGCCAAAGAAATATTTTTTCGAAATAAAGACAAAAATTTGTTTGAGACCATGTAAATTGCTTTAAATGAAAGAAAAATGAAATTTGAATAAAAGACGCAAATCGAAAAAAATAATTTTACTTTAAATCAAAAGTAACTTTCTATATAGTTTTCTTGGCAACTTTTTTCTGAGCGGTTGACAACTACTGCTCCATCTGGTAGTTCTTCTTTAAGCTTTAGAGAATAGATGAAATTCTATAGTATCTTTATACCATTTATGTATTACCAGCAGGCCTGATTGAAATGAAGATTACATAGTTATCATATGCAGTTTTCTTCCTTATCGACACACAATAACATGGAAAATAAATTTATACAAAAAATAATGTCCACACTCTAGGATCTTTAAGTTTTTGCAAATAAATGACTTGGATATTTTATCATTCAAAGTACGATTACAAAATTTTATTGTACCTGTTGCTGACCGAGTATAACTTCTGCAGGTAAGAGACTTTGGAAAAATGGTAATACCGATTACAGAAATAGTAGCGAGCAACAGATATAATAGCAAGCCTAAGGCAACAGATTTTAAAAAAATATTTTATATTTTATTTTATATTTAAGAAATTTTCGAAATAGAAACAATTATTAGCGTTGAACATATATATGTTATTGAAAAAATGTGTTATAATGTTTAAAAAATATATATTAAAGATATTTATGCTATAATTAGTGTGCAATTGATAAAAAATATGATCAATTGCACTTATTTAGGTGTTTACAAATTCTAAAGATTTGACTGGAATTACTTTTATTTTACAAAAGCACAGTCGCAAAACTTAAGAATAGTAAAGCAATAAAAATAGATTGGCCAGAGCTGTTGTTACAAAAATCAGTATCACAATAATCAATATTTGCATTTTCCGTGTGTATGGATCTTGAGTGTCGATTAATCGAATGTGCAAGGTTCGCAAGTGAATCTGAACAACCACGACGTACTACTTTTTCACTAAAAGAATCTGTAACAAAGAAAATTTTAATTTTTACTATAGTAAACTGACATTTATTACTAATTAGTTTAATATTTTGGCCTTAATTGATCATTCCTTTTTCTTTTTGCAAAAATGGCACATTTTTGGATAAAATAGCATAAGTGTGGGTAAAATAGTACAATTGTGGGTAAAATAGTACAAGTGTGGGTAAAATATCACAATTTTTTATATGAGATAGAATTCTAATTTTGAGGATATATATAGAACCCTATGTCTGAATGATGAAAGAAACTTACTGCGCAGCTATTAAAGTTTTAAAAATTTAAAATAAGTTTGAAACTTGCAGTGCAAGCTTGCAGCAAGTTTACATTGCAAGCTTGCCGTATCGAAGATATTTCACTACTTACAGCAAACTTGCACGGTAATCTTGCAAACCTTACATCGCAAGCTTGCAACAAGCTTGCGAGCTAACTGAGCTATTGATTCCTAAAAACTCTTTGACTAACTAAAACGAATTGTTTATTAGATTAATTATTGAAAAATAAATAAATATTTACCCTCAAATAATTGCACAAAATTGTCAAACCGATTAAATAAATTATTTACAGTAATCGAATAATTATATATCGTTTAAATTAAATCTTTATTTATTGTCTATTATATAAATTAACTATTACCATTTTTAGAAGTTCCTTCAATTTTCATGCAGTAGGTTCCTGTACAATTCTTCATATTTTCCTTTTTAAAAGGATCACCGCATTTTTGAAATTCTTCTTCTGTCGTCATGTTCTCATATTTACAAGAGTAGCAAGAGATACAATTTGCTATAATAAAAAGATTGTTAAGAAATGTTATTTAACATTATTTCTTTTACATACTTATTTAATTAGTGATTAAATTTTAAAAATACGAGAGATTATTTTTAAAAAATAGTTTTATTCACCTAAATTCAGTGTAGTGGAAATAATAAATACAATGAATAGAAATTTCATTGTTTCACACATTTTTGGATAATTTTGTAAAATTCACACAAACGGTTGTTGTTTCTTAGAAAAACTTTTCAAAACTGAGTATAGATTTAATTGTTTTTACTGAGTTTTCTATTAAGAGAACACACAAATTTTAAGATCGTATCTACATATTAGATTATTTCGATATTGACACATTTTTAGATTAAACATTTCGATAAAATTGTAACAATTCGATATTGTAATAAAATAACTCTTAATGTGTACTACGATTTTCAATTTCAGATAAAATGCCTATGATAACGAAGAGTATTATAAAGTAGATTAAAAGATACTGAGATAGTAAATAATTATCACATTTTACATAATAAATTATATAGGTAAATGGTTTCTAAATTTCTTCTATATATTTATACAAAACATACGTAGATATAAATATATAATATAGTACATTAAATACTTTATTTTAAAAAAACGTTTTTTCTTATTCAGAAAGCACCTAGTAAAACTCATCGAGGAATTATCAGTTGTATTAAAATTGACGTAAGTAAAATCGATGTTGCAATGATAGGGGACGTAGCACTGTTGCAAAAATCTGTATCACAATAATGCATTTTCCAATAACTTGACGGTAATTTAATTGTTACATTTGACTCACACGAACGAGCCAAAACAACAGGTTTCTTATCTGAAAACAAACAATTCATTTGTTACCAAATTAATCAATTTTTGTCAATTTTTGATTTAATTTGTTGTCCCATGAAGTGTTCTCACTATTACTTCTCATCAGTATCTACTATTTATATTGTTTTTTAGAGTTTGCAAAAGAATTGTAAAAATTGAATTGAAAAAATTCTCGTAAAATAATTTCAAAAGGACTTTTTGATTATTGAATTAATTGAAATAATTTTTCTGTGAGTATATGACAACACCCATAGCATCTAAACTTGTATCAACATTGCCAATTTTTCCTCAAGTTTCTAAACTTGCTGAAAATTTGCTGAAAGTTGACGAAACTTGAGGAAAGGTTGGCAATGTTGATTCAAGTTTAGGTGCTGTGTGGGAATATACTTTTAAAATAATCAAGCTTTAAGTGTACATGACAATATACTTTTAAAAAAAGAATTCTTTTTTGACAGTAATATGACAATATATATTGAAAGTAATTATTTTTTGATAATTTATGACAATATATATTGAAAGTAATTATTTTTTGATAATTTATGACAATATGCATTGAAAGTATGTAGTTATTTTTTAATAGTATATTGTTTTCACTTTCACAGTTTCAAAAATTTTTGCAAAAAATTTGCTTTTAATGTAAATTTTCGAAATGTTTTTTCGTTTTTAATTTACCATGTACTAATTATTTGTTTACTTACCATTTTCATAGAAACGAGTTGATTTTGAACAAAAGGTTCCATTACATGTTCTAACATATTCTGATTTATGCTCAAAAGGATCGTTGCAATATACACAATCGTAACATAAAATAGAATCACCTTTAATTAAAATCAAAATTATTATTGTTATTGTTGTTGTTATTATTCTTATTATTATTATTTTTTTCTTTTTTTACGAAACAAGTGAAGGAGAGGATAAAATGCCCTTACGCACATAATTGTGTGTATTATTATTATTATTATTATTATTATTATTATTATTATTATTATTATTTTTATTATTATTATTTTTATGATTATTATTTTTATGATTATTATTCTTATTATTATTATTTTTATTATTACATCAACGAATATTTGAATATCAAGCGTTAAATAACAAAACAGGAATTTATATTATTATATTATTGTCAGTCTCAATATCATTTATAGCTGTTTTACTAACATTACTATATTTTCAAATCAAGAGAATCAAGAATAAATGCATAAATTTTTGATTATAACTTAGTAATTACCTATCGTAGTTGCGATAAAAAGTATAGTCAAAATAAATAGAAACTTCATTGTAAATTGCAGAATACTTTTCAAACGTCAAGTTAAGATACTTATTTAGCGTCTTTTACACTCTTCTTGCAAATCCATCTGCAAGGCATATGATAAGATAAAAAAACTATTCCATTCTTATGACACGAATCAAGATCTTAATTAATCGCTTTGCATACGGTGACTCATTTATTTAAATTTTTTAACAACTGTTATCGTACTTTATAAATAAATGAAAGTTATAACAACACACATTTAAAGTAAATAAACAAAGGACAATTTTTTTTTAGAAATGAAGCAAAATTTCAAATTTATCATACGAGGAAAACTTGTACACTGAATCCTTTTTTCTCTTCTCGTATGTAAAAACTATGTATGTCAATGATTAAACAGTATTGAGTAATAATAAATAATCTTGAAAGAATTACGTAGTAAGTCATTAAACATTTTGAAAGATGATTTTTTTCTATACATTTTTTTATTAGTTTACTTGGGAATAACAATTATTTCATGTCTTTTAATTAGATCATGTTTGTACAATAAGTTTATTATTAGTTTACGAGGTACATCAATTATTACTTCAACAGCTTTTTATATCGTTCATATCAGTTTTTTATTAGTTTCTTAAATAAACAGTGATTCAAAAATTATGTGTAAATTTAGATTTTCCATTTTCCACCTGTATAGTTCATTTTGTACAAGAAAAATCTAACCAAAAAAACATAAAAAAGCTAAGCGCATAATTTCCTTGTTTTATATTAGTTTTCTATTTTTTTGTAAACTATTTCTAAAAAAGTTTTGACCAATTTCTATTTTTTTATTTCCTTTTTACACACAAAAACAAACCATTTTTTACATGATAATATGCTTAAAAAATTGTTAATAATATAATTAATATGTTTAAAAAATTGTTAATAATATAATTAATATGTTTAAAAAATTGTTAACAATATAATTAATATGTTTAATAATTGTAAAAAATTAATTATAAACTCACTAAGACATTTCATTAAATAAAATAAAAAATTAAGTTAATTAATTCATTAAATTCAATTAAATTGTTACACTGTAAAAAAATAAGAAAATTTTTTTTAAGTGAAGGACAGCTGATGACTAACTTTAATGATGCCGACTGTACAGAAAAATGACACAAAAGGGAACATGAAAGAAAGGGAAGCTATATTTATACTTTCTACTCCAGTCAGCAAAGTATACCTCGCATCGTATGTTGAGAATATCTGAAAATTCTATTCTTTATTTAAAAAAAAAACGACAACAAAATATTTTTTTTCCCTAGTTAAATTCCAGTGCACCAGGCAAACTAATTAATCAAGATACTGTTTCAAGATCAATCAAGATACATTCGTTTTCTCCAAAGATCACGAACATTAATGGCAACGACTGTACATTTTGGAGGGGAATTTAAAGATTAGGGTACTATACACTCAACGGACTGTAGATCGAAACTCTTGTCTACGTTTCACAACAGTGTTCTTTCTCCAACGTTAAAATGTGCTGAAAACAGTGAGAGAATATTTTTAATTCTCTTGTAAATTACAACTACAGATTATAAAAAAGGTAAAACCATTAAAATAAAAAATTTTACAAAAAGATTTTTTTTTAAAATGGATTACGCTCATCGACGAAAACTGGATGCTTTGTGCGAAACACTTATTCCATACATTGACATGAATGTTCTTTGGCCGTTTTTGCTCGAAAACAGAATATATGATCGAGATGACGTCAACGTACCAGTCTGGAACGTACGTATTCATTTTTGACAATACAAACAAAAGTTTCAATTTTTCTATGATGTGTACACCCAGAGAAAAGGTATATTTGTCTCGGAGACCAATAAATTATTTATTGTTTGAAATAAAAATTTTACTTGACAGATGAAATTCTATTTTACACAAATAACGTTTTATTAAACACAAATAACATTTTATTTGAAACAACTAACTTTTTATTTGAAATAACTAACTTTTTATTTAAAATTACTAACTTTCTATTTGAAACAACTAACTTTTTATTTGAAACAACTAACGTTTTACTTAAAACAAATAAAATGTTACTTGAACAAATCAAATTTTAATTGAAACAACTAACTTTTTATTTGAAACAACTAACGTTTTACCTAAAACAAATAAAATGTTACTTGAACAAATAAAATTTTAATTGAAACAACTAACATTTTACTTGAAACAATTACAACTTTTTTTTGGAATGAATAGCATCTCTTTTGTTACAAAAAAGATTTTGTGTTAAATAAAATTTATATTCGAAACATAATGAAGTTCTGAGTCAAATATATTTTTATTTGATTGGAATAAAGAATCTCCCCGAGTCGAAATTTAGGTCCTACTTTCAACCTGGTGCTACTGATTAGGACCTACTTTACAACTGGTAAAACCTACAGCACCTACTTTAAATCCATTT
>WNHD01002343.1:0-29055 GCA_011057455.1 Ganaspis sp. Gsp50 | reverse complement strand
TTAAAAGAACTAGGAATGTAATTGAAACTACTACTTTAAGTAGTAGATTTTACTACATATAGTAGTTGAGTAGTTCCGTAGTTGTAATTTAACTACGTACTTCAGTAAAATGAACTACTATGTATCAACTACTTCAAAAGTAGTTAAATTAACTACAGCAAAATCGTCAGAATAACTATAAAAACAGTTACTTTAACTATTTTTCACTCAACTATCCTATAGTAGTTGAGGCTGTCGGTCAAATTATGTTTAATGTAATAATAATAACTACTATAATTACTATTAATAATAATTACCAATTATCAAACTCAAATAATTACTAATTATCAAGCTCAGATAATTAGTAATCATTTCTCTAAATTGATGTTTGCAGCGAATGAAACTTCACTGCAAAAAATGGTGTCTTATTTTAAGACGTTTAGATATTTTAAGACGCTTAGGGTGTATTCCTGATTGGTGAAAATGACGTAAGACGCGTCCTTATTGGTCCAAATTTTAAGACGGCAATAAACGTCTTAAAAATGACCACCTAAACGTCTTAAATCAAGACACCTGTTTTTGCAGTGTTGTCGTGCGTTTATTTAATTCGAAATCCTTTTCACTCGAGGGGTCGTCAACTAAGGTATTCTTCGTACACTTGCCAGATATTCTGTAGATATTCTCATGTTCAATATTCTCAGTATTCGGACAATTTTTTCAAATAATATTCTAGAATATATACAAATATTCAGCATTATTCTTAAGTATTCTTAAGTATTCTTAAATATTCTTAAGTATTCTTAAATATTCTTAAGTATTCTTAAGTATTCTTAAGTATTCTTTAATATTCCTAAATATTCTTAAATATTCTTAAGTATTCTTATAAGTATTCTTAAGTATTCTTAAGTATTCTTATAAGTATTCTTAAATATTCTTAAGTATTCTTAAGTACTTTTAAGTATTCTTAAATATTCTTAAGTATTCTTAAGTGTTCTTAAGTATTCTTAAGTATTCTTAAATATTCTTAAATATTCTTAAATATTCTTAAGTATTCTTAAATATTCTTAAGTATTCTTAAGTATTCCTAAGTATTCTTAAATATTCTTAAATATTCTTATTTATTCCGGAGTACTCTCTAATAAACTTAATATTTTTATAAGTAATATACTTAAGTTTTCTTAAATATTCTTCGGTATTCTTTGATATTCTGGAGCACCCTCTAATAAACTCAACATTTTTTAAATAGTCTTTATATTTCGGCTTTTAAATTTTTTAGAATGATATCTATGTCTTTCACAAAGACATATAGATAATTTCATGTCTACTCTCTTCTAAATCTGCCACTGACGTCAATATTCAAGTTTATTTTTATATTTAAAACTTATTCTTACACATATTCAATTATATTTTCGAAAATTTCATTATATTTTAAATATTCTATATTCCTAAGTGTTCCCAAATATTTTCAAATATTCCCATGATATTCTTTGTGAATATATTCTTCGTACAGGTTTAACTTGGAGTTGACGATCCCTCGTTTTCACTTTATAAGGCGGATTTATGAATATCAGAGATCAAATAAAAAAAATGATGTTGTCGATCAAAACTTTTATTATATAGATTAATTTGTAATGAAAAAGGAAATCAGAGAAAAATGTGTAATGTATATTGTAATATTAAGAAAACAAGTAACTTGTAATTAATTATATTGAATCAACTAGTAAGAAATGATTAAAAAAGAAAAAAAATCTCGATAAAAATATTGTGATAAACAAATTTGTGACTAAATGATTTGTAATACAAATTCAAAGAGAGTTGTTATAACAAAATGTGCGACAAAAAATTTGTAATAAACAAATTTGTGACAAAGAGATTTGTGATAAACAAATTTGTGACTAAAAGATTTGTGATACAAACTTTGCGAAAAAGAGTAAAAAAAACTTGCGATAAAAAATTAGCGATAAACAAATTCATGTAACAAAGAGATTCGTGATAAAAAAAAATTGTGACAGAATAAGATTTGCGATCAAAAAAAATTTGTGACAAAGTGTTTTTTTTTATAATTAGTTTTAATAAAACTTTGTATCTTATTAATTATGTTTTGGTATTACTATACAATTAATAGTATAGTTATTAACAATTATTTACTCTCTAAATCTGAATCAGTGAAATCCCGCTGATTCTCAGCAAATAGTCGCTGATTAAAATAGCTATATAAGTGCATCACTTATAATCAGCGGGATTTTGACGTTTTAATCAGTGAAAAACTATAATTCACCGATTTGATCAGTGGAAATTTTAAATGATGTACTGATTCAATCAGTGAATCTTCACTGATTCCTCAATGGGTATCGATGATTCTCAGTATAATTTTAATCACTGAGAAAATCAGTGAAATTTTCGCTGATTCAGATTTATAGATATATTTTTATTGGTAAAATATATTATCATTGACAAAACATATTATCATTGGTAAAATATGTTATCATTGACAAAACATATTATCATTGGTAAAATATATTATCATTGACAAAACACTCTCTCTAAAATCTGTATCAGCGATTAGAATTTTACTGAGAATCAGCGATACTCACTGAGGAATCAGTGAGGATTCACTGATTGAATCAGTACCTCATTTTTCACTGATCAAATCAGTGAATTATAGTTTTTCACTGATTAAAACAGCGAAATTCCGCTGATTATAAGTGATACACTTATAGCTATTTCAATCAGCGACCATTCGCTGAGAATCAGTGGGATTTCACTGATTCAAATTTAGAGAGCATATTATCATTAGTAAAATATATTATCATTGACAAAACATATTATAATTGGTAAAATATATTATCATTGACAAAACATATCCTTTTGATCCATGTTTGACTAAATCATCTTTTTCTACTTCAGCATCACGCTGTAAAAAATTCGGGGAGTTAATGACCATCGGAGTTGGAAGTTAAATTTTTGGAGTTAATTATCAACTCGAAAAGGAAGTTAAGTTAACTTAACTTCAAACTGTCAAAAATAACTTTCCGTTATTTCAGTTAATTGGTATATTTTAATCACACTAAATATAGAATTTGACTAAATAAATCAAATGCTGTTTCTTAAACACGATTTTACATTATAAAAATGCCCCTATGACTTAAAATAGAACATCACTTTTATCAAGTTATGTCAACTACTTTTTCTCTAACTCTTGAACTTTAAAATAACACAGTAAAAAGAAAATCGTATTTTAAGATGCATCTGAAATTAACGTTTTCTTGAAAATAAGATCGGTCTGCCTATTAGTATGCTTTCCACAATCTGCCTATTAGTATGCTTTCCACAATGTAACTGAAAATAAGATGTGATCTGAAAATCAACAAGGTCTGCCTTAAAAATGTTGCAACTTAAATTAAGACTTATTTCATGTCTTAAAAGAAGTTTACTTTTTACAGTGAATGACCTAATTATATTGAAATTTTAATCTCATATAAAACACTATAAAAAGTCTGCTTCAAACTTTGGCTCTTTCTGTCTTGTGAGCGTTTACAACATAATTCTCAGTCATATACGGTACAATCCTCTTCAATATGATTTAATCCTCTTCTCATTTTACACAACTAATTATCCTCTCTTAATAAAGTTATTTGTTTGTAAATAACATTCCAGGAAAAATTATTTGCAAACTCCATCAGGGCAATTTAGTCTTCAACGCTGGGATTGAGGAATGCCACAAATTTTCAAGAGGCTTTCGTAAGGACTTGGCAAGGATACTCGCGTGAGGAAGCTGAAATAAAAAATCTTTAGTCCGAGTCCCCTATGTCAGAGAACAAGTCGCGCGCGACGAGAACGTGGGCGGCTCAGGTACCCCAGGACCGCCTTCGTTTCCCCTTCAAGGGAATTTTGGAGGGGATAGAGGGATTTCGATTGGTACACAAGCAGTGCGCGAAGGCCGTACTTCGCATTAATTATTCTAAATAAGTCGTCGCCCTGCGGCGGCTGATTATAAAGTTTGCAGTCCCATAAATAGAACCCGTTTACAAATCGCACGCTAGAATAATGATCGTGCTTCCTTCTGCCTCGATATACACTATACAGAGTAAAGAGGAAAGGGACGAGAAGTCTTCCCTGCTGACTTGATCTGCTCATTTGGTCCGCTCTTCGTTAAAAAAAAACCCAAGTCCCATATCTTTCGAAAATTAAGATTCTTCCCCTTTTCAGAATATTCATTTTCTGTCAGACTGGCCCCCCATTGTTCAGACTTTGCTGCTAAATGTATACAAGTTTCAAAAATCAGATTGTAAAGTATTATAATTTTGCAATCTGATATTGTAAAAATTATCGTACTTTAAAATCTGATGTAAAATATTATTGTAATTCGATTTTTGGAACTTTTATAATTGAGAAAAGCAGTTTGAATATGGAACCGATTTTCAATCTTTTTTTGATACTATTTTTGCATTTTAGGTCATTTTTAAATTCATCCTTCGGTGGATACGAGAACATATGTTCGATAAATAACAACTTAATTTGACAATGAAAAGATATTGCGAGCAAATGAGGTGCAACTGTCAAAAGAATCTCTTCTGAGAATTTTTCTGTTATCGTATTATTAATCAAAAATACGCATTGTGCGATAAATGTGCCATTAACACGTTTTAAGAAATAATTATGTATATGTTACATGTGTATAGTATGTGTATGTTACATGTGTATAGTATATGTGTATGTTATATTTTTAGTATGTATATATGTTATATTTTTAGTATGTATATGTTATATTTTTAGTACGTGTATGTTATATAGTAGTATGTGTGTATGTTATATCTGTAGTATGTATTTTTTTGAAAGTAAGGAAAATTTATTTATACACTTGATGATAATAATGTTTTAAATGTGTCTGTTATTTTTGTACATATACAAAAGCATTTGTTATTTTGATTACCATCCTTCAACACCTACGTCAATTATCCGACAAATCATATTTTATGAGCCGATAATTTTATTTTTCCAAGAATCTACGCGTCGTTTTTTTAATAATAATTTCTCATTAATTTAAGATTTTTGACAGGTTTTTAAAATAAAATTGTGCACAATTGTGTAGAGGCTCATATGAGCTGCTCTACACTTAAACCCCGACAATTTGAATCTATAAACTTGAAACACTTTTTTTAGTGATTCATTTAAAGACATCTGAGTGAATATTTTCACTAACAGTCATTTCTCTTATTTAATTATTGACATAAATATTTTATATAAATTTATAAATAAAATAATACATATAAATATTAATATTATAATGAATATTATTATTTTCTTTTGATAATTAGAACACAATCTTCCTTCCCTTTGAAGAATGTTTTTTAATCGAGAATGTTGAAATTGATCGCTTAATTTTATTTATTTGATTATTGATATTTAATGTTTTTGCTTCCTCATAGGGAAGCATTGTTTAAAGTTTTAATTCCATTCGTAGTGGGTTATTTAAAATTAATTAAACTATTTTTAAAATTAATATTTATAAATATTGCAATGAATATATTATCAACTTTCTATTGACGCAATTAAAACAGTTTTAATCTTCCTCAAGCATGTCTTTTAATATTTTATTCCATTGGTAGTGAGTATTTCAAAATTTTGTGAATAGTCATGAATAGTCGAATAGTCGTGAATAGTCGAATAGTCGTGAACTGTCGTTTAATTTTATTTCGTTTATTCATTTATTAATCCATAACTAGTTAATTCAGTGTTGCTGATATATTGTACTATTAACTTAAATTTATTCGCCACTTGCTAATGTTCCGAAAACAATATTTGCTTTTCCTTATCATTGGTACAAAGTCGTTAAGTTGATATAACTCACCTCACCTGTGTTAAAGAAACTTTGCATACCTATGTATTAGACATTTCTATTTAACGCTTCAAAAATCGTAAAATTAATTATTCCGTTTTAAATCAATTATATATCTAGTAGATGTGGACATGTCTGCCGATAACAAGTAATTAATATTCTCATTGAAACTGCTCGTTGAAAGTTCCTTGTCTCACGGACTTGCATGTTAATTCTACCAATTTATGAGTAACATTCCTTTCTGAAAGTTTCAACATAAGAGTAACTTCCTCTGTTTCTATTTCTCAAAAAATTCTTTTATGCCATTTTTTGTATCGTTATTATCATTATTATTTTGTAAATGTTCATTAACATTTTGTATATGTTGATTAACATTTTGTACATGTTGATTAAAATTTTGTACATGTTGATTAAAATTTTGTACATGTTGATTAACATTTTGTACATGTTGATTAACATTTTGTATATGTTAATTAACATTTTTCATATATTAATTTCAATCCGTACTTGATCGGCTTTTCAAAGGTTAGAGAGTAAAAAGTTTTTCCAAACGTTCACAATTTCCTAATTTGCGTTTTAGTGATTACTATTAATTATTCTTCTCTTTCAAGTGATATTAGCAATTTGCATACGTTCGCCATAAAAGAACTAAAGTACTATTAAAATTTCTTAAATTAAGCTCATTCGTACTGATCTGAGGATCACGATAAAGGAATATCCGTCCGGAATACACATTTTCGAAGCACTAACCTGGTAATAAATTCCCTATCACTAATTTATCAGAAACATTAACGTCGGTAAATTTGTATAACAATCACAACCAAAAATGGTATTTACGATTCCTCATTTACACTTTTATGCTCAGTGCTCAGCGCTATATCTCAGAACCAAATTCTTTTTTCATGTCGCACTTGGACATGTGCATGAATGTGCTTTATTACGCGGCATTTTATTGCTTGTTCAACGGGGAGTATAGTTAAGTGCATACTCAAGTCTTAACGATCGTTAACAATGAGTTCTACACGAGATATAATAACGAGACGAGTTTTATATACATATACAAATGAGGATAGTTTTGAAGAAGCCATATTCGTTGTGCCTGGCTAATATTTAGAACAGACTTTATAAAATATGAAATGAAGCCGGAATAGAGCCCGGAGGGTAGGTGATATAGCAGATAAAGCATTAGTTCGATCAACATAGACGGGAGTATAGTCCAACCCTATACGTCAAGTTACATTCCAATGGGGAGATTTATTGTTAGATTTTGTGGGAAGGGGACTTTCACCCTCCAGGCAGTTCACTATCGACGGATAGATACGTTATTGTTATTTATAGCGACTATCTCTATTATTGTTTCATGTTCCTTGCACGACTTGACCCTTTCCTTGTCTTACACAGTGCCATTGTTTTTATTCGATTGGATTATAGAAAAAAATTACATGAAAATTAGTTCTTTCGAAATAATAACTTTTGTTATTTTCAACCTTTACGCAAGAGTTTATTTTCAAGAAAATTAAAATCACGGGGAAGAATTGTTTAAGGATTTGTTTTTGAAAAAAACCAAATTTTGAAAGATGTGGAATGATTTGCAATTTTGTTTTTTTTTTTGTTCACTATAGAAATTTAGTGTTTTTGTCGATTTTAGAAATCTCTGACTCTTTGATAAAGTGTTGAAAACGGAATTTTTTAAGATTTTTATTTGCTTCGTACATCTTACATTGATTTTTATTTTTCTATTTGCCTGCGATTAGATTTAATTATCATTAATACTTTTGTACGTATGGGCATCATTATGCCGTACTTTCAATAAATAAATATCGCCATTTAAACAAGCAAATTTTTTTTTGTTTTCAAAAACACTATGTCGATTTCAAAACTACGTCTTTTCAACAAAAATTTTGATTCAATAAGAATTTCATTTTTCTTTTGTTTTCTGATGACCGCAGCTTGAAAAAAGTTTGTTGGTTAAATTAACTAACCAAGTGGTTAGTTTTACCAGTTTCTAAGGTTAATTTTACTAAATTGCCACTAGTAATCACTTTAGTTTTTTCAGTGTATGTGTGATAGTTTTCCTCAAATTGTTAAAAAAACAAATATATTGTCGTTGACTATTATATTGATAAAATAAATTATTATTTTGATCGATGTCTGACTAAATCGTCTTTTTCTACTTCAATATCTCAGACTATAAATCGTCGGATTGATAATTACGTTTGAAATGTTTGATTCAAAGAATGAAAAGAATTCTTTCCAAGATTTATTATTTTCTATTTATTTTTTACATGGTATTACATGATTTATAATTACTACATGATTATTTATCAGATTATTGAAATACCTACTCGCATAATCATGATACAAAAATGCACTTTTTTATGTGATTTATCTACCATCTGAAGAATAAAATAATAATTGGGTAAATACACTTCTGCATATGCGTCTGACTAAAATGCTTTTTCTACTTAGAATTACAGAACATTGAGAATAAATTTTTCTGAGTTGTTTCTTGCAACAAATATTTGTATTTCAAGTGTAAGAAAGCATAGTATCATTTTTCGGATTCTGAACAACGGATATTTTTTGTAAACATTTATTATAAAAGATTGTCGCATTTACGAAACGATTATTTCAACGTTTAATTATTGTAAATACTATAAAATGTAAATACTATATTAAAAATTGACTTCTGACAGAATACGCTTTTTCTACTTGTTCGTTATCTAGTAATGTTTCAAAACAAAACCTATAGGTTTTGTATTTATATTTATATTTACTATAGTAAATATAAAGTTAACACAAAAAATGTCTGATGAACTATTTTTTCAGTGAATACAAAGAATAGATAATAAATAATAGAATAAAAAAACGATAGTAGAAAATGATAGTAGAAAATGATAGTAGAAAATGATAGTAGAAAATGATAGTAGAAAATGATAGTAGAAAATGATAGTAGAAAATGATAGTATAGAGTTGATACACTGAAAAAAATAAAAGTGATTACAATGTACATTTGGTAAAATTAACTAAAGAAACTGGTAGAATCAATCATCTACGTTCTTATTTTAACCAAAACGATAGTAAAGTTAACCAATCATTATTAGTACATTTAACTAATTACAAATAATTTTAACCAACTGCATATTAAATTTAACCAATCATTTAGTATATTTAACCAATTACAAAGTAATTTTAATCAATTGTATAGTAACTTTAACCAAATGCATAGTAATTTTAACCAATCGCATAGTAAATTTAATCAAGTGCATAGTAATTTTAATCAAATGCATAGTAATTTTAACCAAACGTATAGTAATTTTAACTAATAGCATACTAATTATAACCGAATGTAGAGTAATATTAACAAAATAATATAGTAAATTTAAACAAACAAACAAACCATTACGCGGTTATAATGGTACCAATTATTCTTTTCGGTGTAGTAGAAAAGATAGTAGAAAATGATAGAAGAAATAACAGTAGAAAAGATAGTATAAAACGACAGTAGAAATAATAGTCGAAAAGATAGTAGAAAAC
The DNA here is from genome assembly GCA_011057455.1 of Ganaspis sp. Gsp50. Lineage (NCBI taxonomy): Eukaryota > Metazoa > Arthropoda > Insecta > Hymenoptera > Figitidae > Ganaspis > Ganaspis sp. Gsp50. The sequence goes on along the minus strand of WNHD01002343.1, from coordinate 19,700 downwards.
GATAGTAGAAATAATAAAGAGAATATAGTAGAAGACTATAGTAGAAATAATAAAGAAAATATAGTAGAAAACTATAGTAGAAATAACAAAGAGAATATAGTAGAAAACGATAGTAGAAATAATAGTAGAAAATGGTAATAAATAATGATAGTAGAAATAATACTAGAAAATGATAATCATAAATGATAATGATAATAAGAAAGTCATAGTAAAAACGATAGTAGAAAAGATAGTATAAAATGATAGTAGAGATGATATTAAAATAATAATATAGATAGTAGATGATGCGATGAAAAATAGAGAAGAGAATTAATTGAAATCACAATGCCTAATGCAAATGGACAAAAAAAGTATTAAAAGGTGAATGAGATCTACATTTTAATAAAAGACGGTTCTAAAAATATTATTGACAATGTTTGATGATGTTTCTATGGGGAAAGGAATAATGAAACAGTAAAATGTAAGGCCCCATGATACTGAACCAGTTGGTATATACCTGAAGACCGATAACCTTGACTGGAAGCGCCACGCCTCCTTTGTGGATGCTTTTTAGTCCCTCCTTCTCATCGAAGCCGGTTGGTGATCAGCTGATCAGCCTCTGGGCCCTAAACGCCAGGATCTCCAGAATGAATCTCGATCAGCAGCTGCTGGAACAATCCTACAGCACAATGGAGTCGTTGTTAAATTTTTCAGAAGCATGATTTGTTAAAAATTTTACTCCGTGTATCTCCTCACTCGGATTACCTGGAAGGTACAAAAAAGTTGTTCACGTTGATGAATTCAGTTGGCTCGATTTTTTATTTTATCTGTTCATGATTTTTTTTCTACCTCAACATGATTCTGTGTGGAAACAATCGTGATTTAATATTTTTTTTAATCAATAACTTCTTATACCTTCTTTACACGTAAACAATTTTTGTAATTTACTTAACTGTATGAGAATATTCGTAAATTGTTGATACTATTGTTTTTATTGCTATATGATGTTTTGATTTTTATTGGTTTATGATGTTTTGATGTTTTTTTCATTGTGGACTCGCTTTTGTTTATATTTTCTGTACTTACTTATTTTTTCATCTTTGTATTATTTTTGTAATATTTCGTATGATTTTAATTTTTTTGCATTATTTGTATTTTTGCATTATTTTATTTGAATTCGTGCATTATTTTATTTGAATTATTGATATTATTTTACTAAAAAATTTACCAACGTTTTATTTTATTTCATCAACAAAACTATAACAATTCTCATTTCTTGAGCTCCATAATGCTTGATATTCAATTTTGCTTTTATACATTCTGTAGTGAAACAATTTCATTGCGAAAGAATGGTCAGTTTGGGACTCGTGGATTTTTTTGACGTTGAGAGAAAAAGAGTTGGCGTGACGAAATTATATTGAATTGATGGTAATATACTCGCCAAGACAAAGCGGTCACGAATCGTCATAACTAAAAGTGCAAATTTTAATTATGTCAATTTCGAGACGGTGTTTTTATGCTTCTACAGGTTGCATGTCTGCAGAAGACCTTTCGTGTCGAAAATGCGCGAATTTCTTGAAAAACGTTCGAATGTGAGATGATTTTAATCATAAACTATACCAAAGGCTGCTTAATTTCAGAATATTGCTCATTTATGTTGCAGAATTGTAGAAGAATTTCTACATTGAGAAACCACTTGTGATTTTAAATATACCGCGAAAAACGCTACATTAATATTTAATTCAAAACATGAATTTTCAAGCAGTTGTCAGCAAACAATTATTACAATACTGTAATTTAAATATAATAATTTATAAACAACTATGAACAGAGATCTATTTATGAATAATTACTCACAAACATTTTTTCAGGATTATTCATACTCATAAAGAATTCGTTATACGATTAATTATTCTTAACAAAAGTTTAATTATTAATTAATAGCAAACAATCCTGAATTAATTACTGAAAAACAAGAATTTACAAACAGTTATTAAATAATTATTCACGAACAATTTTTCATAAAGAATTTAAAAAATAATTATTCACGAACAATTTTTCACAAAGAATTTAAAAAATAATTATTCACGAACAATTTTTCACAAAGAATTTAAAGAATAATTATTCACGAACAATTTTTCACAAAGAATTTAAAGAATAATTATTCACGAACAATTTTTCACAAAGAATTTAAAAAATAATTATTCACGAACAATTTTTCACAAACAATTTAAAAATAATCATCCGTAAAGATTATTTACAACCAATTATTCGCAAATAATTTACAAACATTTATTTACAAGAAACTATATTCACATGCAAATATTTAAGTACTTGTAAACAATGGTTAATGAATATTGAATAACAAACATTAAAATCCACAAACAGAAATATTCAATCGATTCCGCAATTAAGCACAATTTGATTTTGGTTATTTATGATTGATCTATAAAATATTAGAAACAAAATAAAATTCAAAAGCTTGAAATACATAGTAACGAAACAGTAACAAGCAGAGAAATATATCGAATTAATTTTATGTTAGTTATAGATGAATTTAATAAGGAGATAATAAATTACAAAGACGAATTCAATATATTATATAGCAATTCCACAAAATATAGAAAAAAAATACATTTAAGTATAGTTGGCACTATATGTATATAAATTAAAACAATTTTCGATGGTGAAAAGTTCGTAAGTAGTTCAAATAAATACTATCTAGATATAAACCAATATGCTAATTAGAATTTATTTAGCATAAAGTACATTAACAAACTTCATAGCGAATTATATTTTTTGCGTGATGTATGATTTACGCCACATGATTCTAAATAATAAAAGGAAAATCCGTTAATCTCTCTATATGTATATACTTGTAGCACATATGCTAAATAAAACATTGTTAATGTCGGTAACTTCTTCAGAATGAGCATAAATCAATAAATTTGTACAGACAAGCATATAACAATACCATTAGTCTTTGTTGATGTAAATAAGAACACAAGGGGCGATAAATTATCAAACAGACATTAAATCCCAGGCTACAATTAAATCAACATACCTATACACTGAAAGTAATTGTTTGATGCAGAAATGGGCTTTCACTTGCCAAATGAAATACGCACGATTCAAATAGTTTGGAACAGGAAATTACAATTGCGGCTTTAATTTGTATCCTGGTAAGAAAAATTATTGAGAAAATTTTAGGTATGTCACTTTAAATATGTGGATAAACTTGTTGCATTTCAAATCCGATGCATTTTTTATATTTAAAGCGATAAATCCCATTAGAATTCACTTAATCTCAAGTTTTTCTGGCTCCCGGTATAAATAAGTGAAAAAAATTTAAATCGATTTGATGTATCGTGTGTGCTTACAGGAGAATTGAAAGTTTACCGAGTGAATGCCTGCGGGTGCATAAGAACAGCACAAATTGACTTCAATTACGTTGTATACAGTTTTATCAGTAAACCGTGAATGAAGCCACAAGTTTCGAAAGAAAAAAAAAATCAGAAATAATTGCTTTTATTGCAACGTTTTTAAGCACTTGTACATGTAGAAACAATCTCTTTTTGTAATTTGCACTTTCAATTGTTGATTTTTTTAAGAATAAGAAAAAGAAAAAAAAAATAAGAAAAAGGTGAAGAGAGTGCAGTAGTTTATAATAAAGTTGTACAATTAAATTGAATTTTATTGTTATGGTAAAAGACTTTAACTTATTATAATATCAGAAAATTCAAAAATAAGATGTTGAAGAATTATTTACGGATCAACTTGAAAAATATTGGATCTTAGAAATGAAATTTCAGTAGAATCTGAGAAATAAAAACAACCGACAATTTGAAAAATAGGAAGCTATAATTAAATGGAATTAGAAGAATATGAAATCTTGTGAGTATGAAATTTCAAAGATAAGAAAATTTGAAGAATAAGGAAATTCAGGGAATAAGTATAAATTTGAAGAATAGGGAAATTTGCAGAAATTTTGTCTTCTTCAAATTTCCTGAAGAATAAGGAAGAAGACAGAAATTTGAAGAAAGATTAAGAAGAATTTTAAAAAGTAGGATGCTTTTTACGAAGTAGAATTCTATAATGTATATAGATTATAGAATTCTACTTCTGTATATATACAGAATATGGATTTTTCAGCTGTTACAATTTAATCATTTATTATTACAGTTTTCTTGAAACTATAAACTTGATGCCAAAAAGTACCATCTTGATGCCAAAAAGTATCATCTTGATGCCAAAAAGTATCATCTTGATGCCAAAATATCAAATTGATTACAAAAGTTTCTTTTCAACCATTCGTTATTGCTAAGTTTTTTTGAAACTATCAACTTCACCAAAAATATATGAAATTGATTACACCAGAAACTTGATTTAGCGGTTCTTGATTTAGCGGTCGTTAAATGCCCTTTCCATGAAACCACGCCTTCTTTCAAATGCGACAGTTTTATGTGTGCACCAATGAAAACCGTTGTGACGTCATTCTCGATTTAGCGGTCTACCCCCGAGCCGACCGCTAAATCAAGTTTCTGGTGTACAAAATTTTCATGCATTGCAAACATTAATTGCAATGAATGTTTTTTGAAACTATATCAATTTGATGCTAAAAAGTATCATATTGATTACAAAATCTTCATTAAATTGATGATCTTGATTTCAATTTACGTTATTAAGTATATAAACTGTATCGTTTGAGTGATTTTTATTTAAAAAGTACAAACTAAAGAATAATTTGACACGATTCAAACTTATAAGAAGCATATGTATTTTATTTTCAATTTTTATTTTTCACGCTCATATAGTGTTCCGAACTTCAACAATAAAAATCACCGCAGTGCGACGGTGAACTCAAATATTATCTACACAATTATTCCAAGCAAACAAGACATTTCTTCGAGACATTGATAAATTCCTGAAAATCGCGTATTTTTCAAAAACTGAAAATAAGTAAAAAAAAACCAGAATGATAACGAGTTAGATTTTGCGTAATATACTATCCTCTATTACAAACTTGCATATTATGCACACATAAATCTCAAAGTTAGATCGACTTTCTAACTGATCTCCAACTGAGTCATAAATTGTAACTTATACCCCAGTAGTTTGTAATTGCAAATTTGCAGAAAAAGTTTCGCCGACGGAATCTGAATGCGGTGTCCCGCGAACTTATAATCTATACCCGTTTCCAAGCCGTAAAACTTGTCCGTTAAGGAGCGATTCACAATACCCGCATAAAGCCTGTATAAAATATCACCCTCTCGATAATTGAAAAAATCCTGAGTAAATATTCTAGCCTCGACCTTCTTCTCTATGTCCTCTGACGCAAACATTCTCTCTCTGACGTCATTCATCCGCAACATCTCAGTTTTTCTCTGCCAATACACGTCCATGATTTAGCAATTTAGATCCCGAGCTTGAGGATATCCTGATGCGACGGGCAGCTGCCTCGTGTAAAACTCGAGGCAAAATAATGCGGGACCCGAGCACTTGAACGTATCCAGGCACAAGTAAGTGATCGTAGAATAAATTACGTTATTATGTGTCTCGTAGAATACAGCATCTGCCAATGGGCGGATAACACATTCGTTCTGTCCCGAGTCGTAAAAGTCGCTACAAAAAATAAAGACCAAGCAACAAATGCAGGACGAGGCATTGGAGAGGGATGTGCCAAAAAGGGGGCTCGTGTAAATTTTTCTATGAAGTGATTCTGCATGCTTGACGATAAAATCCATAGAATGTTTGTCCATCAGAAGAAACGAATTAGCCCTCTGCTCTGCCGAGGGAGAGGGAAATTGAGGACTCAAGTGCTCTCAGGAATGGAGTACAAGTAGTAGGGGATGAGGCGGAGGACCTCCAAACGCCCGCCGGGGGCGTCACCTTTCAAAAGTGGGCGGAGAAAGATGGCGGGCGGGGTTCCCCGCCAAACGTTTGCCAAGTAGGGGTAAACCGGTGGGGGTAATTCCACTCACGACAGAGAAAATCGAACCAAAGTCGAAAGAATACAACACTAATACAAGAATAAAATACCAATACAAGAATATAATACCAATACCAGAATATAATACCAATACAAGAATGCAATACCAATACAAGAATGCAATACTAATACAAGAATGCAATACTAATACAAGAATGCAATACTAATACAAGAATGCAATACCAATACAAGAATGCAATACCAATACAAGAATGCAATACCAATACAAGAATGCAATACCAATACAAAAATACAATACCAATACAAGAATACAATACCAATACAAGAATACCAAGAAACCAAGTTTGTTAAACAATCGTTTCAAAATTTTGAGAAAATTGTTGAGTTTACGTGCTGAAAAATCGATTTGTATGGTGAATGGGGGTTTATGGAGGGGAGTAGGAAGGAAGAAGGTGGCAAAAAGAGGGGATAGTCCCTTCTCTTTTCGGGTGGATTGGAAGGGGTTTGAGAAATCCCTCTCCGTGGAGACGTTCCATAGAAGGCGGAGCTTTCGGTCAGAGCGTTAATAGAGATACAATCGAGGGTGTCTAGTGCACTGCACTCAGCTTCGCGTAGGAGGAGAGAAGGAGGGGGAGCGTAAGTAGGGACCTCAGGACCCTAGTTTAGACATCACAGAGCGACGGATGGACAGCCAGTCAGACCCGTCACGGCAGTCGCTCGAGTACTCGGAAACCTCGGGAAAAATCTCCAAACGCCTCAGCATCCCAAGCCTGGACCACTTGCGCTATCAGTATATACCTATCTCCAGTGATTGACTCTCAGTGATCCCGGTGTATCATACAGTGCACATCCAGTGTTCACAATATTCATCATCTTCCAGTGATTTCAAAGACTTAAAAAACTTAGCCGGTATTTCGTATCCTGAATTTCGTACCCTGTATTTTGTATCCTGAATTTCGTACCCTGTATTTTGCATCCTGAATTTCGTTTCCTTTATTTCGGGTCCTGTATTTCGAATCCTACGTTTCGAATCTGGCACTAATTTCGATTTACGAAATCGATTTACTGATCGGGTTTTACGAAGGAACTTTTAACAACTAGTTAAAATCAAGAATTGTTGTCTTTGGGCATGAAGTGTGTCTAGAACGGAAAATTGACAGAAGGTTTGAGATTGAGAAAAAAATGAGTGTTGCGTTGGTAGCAATGGAATCTGCGTACGGATTACGATTGGGAGGAATGACGAGTCATCTTCATCACCCGCTGCTTCATCATCGAGTGTTGTCGCCTCCTTTGGCAGAGAGCCACGTGGTCTCGAGACAGGTTCACCACGAGGAGCGATCGGAATCGAGTTTAAGGTTCAGTGTGGTGAACATCTTGAGACCGGAATTCGGAAGAGAGGCGATTTTAAGTACTAAAAGTTCAGCAAAGTCGGCGGTTGTTAAACCGGTTGCTCATAGTCCTCTTCCACTGCCCAGGGATTTGAGTCTTTCTGCCTCGAGGTTATCCCCCCAATCACCCCCGTCGACTGCTTTTGGCCAAAGGGACAGGGATTCCTTTTCGTCCCACTGCGGCTTGACTTCACCTCTCCAAAGGCATTCTGGACTCAGTAGGAGCGGAAGTCTTGAAAGTCTCGCAAGCAATAGGAGTTCTGTGACAGGCAGCTCCGTGACCGGCGCTCCGTCCTTGTGCTCGGCCTCGTCCACCATCAGTGGGGAATCTCTCGCAGGTGAAAGTAACACCGGAAGTACAGCTTCATCAGGAACCGGCACGCAGAATGGTGCCAATGGACAAAGTCTTTGGCCCGCCTGGATTTACTGCACAAGATACTCTGACAGACCCTCTTCCGGTAAGTTGATCATCAACTGTACTTTCTGATGTTTGAAAATGAGCGATGCTTTCTGGAGTTTGAACATGAGGGTTTCGATTTTATTGTGAGGATTTTTAATTATTGAATAACGAAGAACTTGATATTTAATGATTGAATGATGAACAAGTTGATATTTCTTGATGACTATATCCTATGATCATTTATGTACGAAATTTGAATCTAAACATCTTGCAATTTACTGATTGCAAAACAAACATCTTGATGATTTTTTAATACGAGTCTTTTGATCTTTCCTGCTTTTTGAAAACAAGAATATCTTGATATTACCACCTGCCTTATTTTGGTTGATATGATTTTCCCTTGTACGATGTTTCCTTGGTACGAAGATGAATCTTCAGAATCATAGTTTCACTCTCTTTGTATTTTCGTTCTTCTTAATTTTCTAATTTTATGTTCCAAATATTAAGATAATTTTACGTTCACCATAGTTCCTTTCACTATACTTTGTTCTTTCGGTTTTTAACTTCTGCATCGTTTTCTGTTCGTAATTTCATTTTCCCCTCATACATAATTGAAGGCTCATTAATTTTCAGTATACCTGCTTCTCAAAGGTGAATTTGTAAAAAAAAAAACAATAAAGAATCACACATAAGACATTTTTAATCTAAACATGTGTATATACAAACATGTTTTAAATGTTTTTAAAATTTTTATATATAACAATTTTAGATAAATAGTTACAGACATTTTTAGATATAGTCCACTTTTAGACACATATTTTTGCAGACTCTTTTAGACAAATAATTTTGAAGACTCTTTTAGACACATATTTTTGCAGACTCTTTTAGACAAATAATTTTGCAGACTCTTTTAGACAAATAATTTTGAAGACTCTTTTAGACAAATAATTTTGCAGACACTTTTAGGCAGATATTTTTGCGCCGACACATTCAGGCAGTTATTTTTAGATACAAACAAGATTTTTATAGTTGTTGTCAGCCAGGTATGTTTGGTCACATATAGATCAATATTTAATTTAATCCACAGGTGGATCAAAGACCAAGAAAGTAACTCAATCATTAAAAAACGAATTCCGTAATCCCCTACCTGTATTTTAATTTTCCTGTCTTTAGACCCAAACCAAAAATTAAAAGAACCGAAAATCTGTAATTTCCAACTCATGTAGGTTCCCTGTGGAAGAATAATTATACACTTTTGAGAAATGAGTTGGAGCATATGAGGTAATTATGAGTTTGGGTATCATTAATCAAAACTCTTGACTTGGGATCTACTTACAATTATGAAGGTTGTACTTGAGACTTCAAAATGTGATATTTGCGGCAAAAATTGGATCACTGTTATAAAAAAGTAGATCATTATTATATAGGTACCACATAGGTGGTATCTATGTTTAGCCATGTTGTATATTTGAGTTCGTAAGGAGAGTTTCTGAGGTTAATGGACGTTGAAATAGCAGCTGCAAACTTTCACAACGTTTAATTGTTTCGCAGTTAAAACCATGACCTACCCCTAGTAATTAAATGCTTCTTCTTTTGTACATTTACCATATCTAAAGCTAGACATACAAGGGTACAACAAGACATTGTGCCTTGTCTCCTTACCGGATTGACTATAGGCGCATACATTTTTTATCAACTAGAGCTGTGAAATATTAATAAATCAAGGTATTCTTGTTTCAAAAACCCTGCTTGAAATCATGTCTGGCTAATATTAGAACTCTTGGATAAATGCTTTATTCCATTGTCTCTCGTTATTATTATTTTATCACTATTTTCTAACTGGAGACTTATTAATGATTGAATTCAACGAGCGATTCAACTATTCGAATCTTCTTGACCTGATGGAGATTTATTTGATTTAGTTTAAATTTTGAATAATTAGATTATATAATTGGAATGAGACTAATTGGAATGAGGAAACTAATAATACGATTGTTATTATATAATGGAAATATCAAAAATTAGGTTGTTAAAATAGTATTATTTACAATGAAAGTATTTACAATGAGAGTATTTACAATGAGAGTTTTTACAATGAGAGTATTTACAATGAGATTATTTACAATGAGATTATTTACAATGAGATTATTTACAATGAGAGTATTTACAATGAGAGTATTTACAATGAGATTATTAACTATTAAAGAATATTAACAATTTCATGGGAAAATAATTTTTAAACTAGGCAGAACTTTCCTTGGACTTAGTAAGCTTCAAATACTCCTTTAAAAAACGAATTTCTTTTTTTGTAATGCTAACAATAGGTAAATTTTCGATTTCTTTGGAATTGAGTTCCCAGAGTTGAATAAGTTTATCAAGAGTAGAAGAATAATCAGTTATGGTTACAATAGAATAAGTAGTTCACACGACAGGTTTCTAATGCCATTTAATATTTATCAAGTTTCCCGATCGTTATTCTATACTTCATTGACTATACCCCTTTCAACTCTGAAAGAAAATGTTTGAAATTCAATAAGTCAGAAAGTAGCAAAGCACAACCAAACCTATAATCAACTATCTATAAAAGTTCTGTTCAACAACTTTTTTGCAATTTTTTATCATCTTTACTTTTTTAATTATTGTTTACACTTCCAACAATGATTTCCCAACAGCAAGAAAGAATAAAATAGGAAAAATAAAAGTTAATAGAATAATAGGATAGTCTTATATAAAAATTTTTCAGAAACTAATACTCCAATAATTACTTCGAATCTTTTACTAAATGTTTCTACTTTCTTGGTAAACTTTTTAAATACGCGGAGAAAAAGATTGAAGCATTGAAGCCTTAGAAAATTTTTGTAGCTGCTTGTACAAAAATAGCAGGAATCCATACTCTTTTTGCAAAAGCCATTTTCAATTCTGGTATCGACTCTTGCGAAAAGGGTAAGAGCTACTGTGAAAAGAGCATAAACTTCTGCAAAAAGAGTGTAAGTTTCTGTGGAAAGAGTGCAAGCTTTTGCAAAAAGAGTATGAACTTTTGAAAAAAGAGTATGAACTTTTGGAAAAAGAGTATGCACTTTTGCAAAAAGAGTATCAACTTTTGCAAAAAGAGTATTAGCTTTTGTAAAAAGAGTATGAACTTTTGCAAAAAGAGTATTAGCTTTTGTAAAAAGAGTATGAACTTTTGCAAAAAGAGTATTAGCTTTTGTAAAAAGAGTATTAGCTTTTGCAAAAAGAGTATGAACTTTTGCAAAAAGAGTATTAGCTTTTGTAAAAAGAGTATTAGCTTTTGTAAAAAGAGTATAAGCTTCTGTAAAAAGAGTATTGGCTTTTACAATAAGAAAATGAAGTTCTGCAAAAAGAGCATAGGCTTTTGAAAATAGAGTATGAAGTTCTGGAAATAGAGTATGAAGTTCTGTAAATAAAGTATGAAGTTCTGCAAAAAGAGCATAGGCTTTTGCAAATAGAGTATGAAGTTCTTCAAAAAGAGTAGGAATTCTTGTGAAAAGAGCACGAACTCTTGTAAAAAGAGTACGAACTCTTGTGAAAAGAGCACGAACTCTCGTAAAAAGAGAACGAACTCTATAGTAAAAAGATGGAACGAACGATCTACTGCAACTACAAAAGCAATTTAAAGATAGTGCCTTCTTTTTCACCGCGAAAGTGTTAGCTAAATCTAAAATTATCTTCTGAACAACCTACTTTCGAGGATTGAACATAAAACAAGATAAAGGCTTGGTACCTCGTGAGAAGCTTGAGCTGAAAGATAATCTCGAGAGGTAGAGTTGAGCAGACTGGATAATCTTAGATAGAGTTTAAACTGAAAGCCTTTAATCCTGGAATGGTTGTCTGACCCAAGTATGTTTACATTTCAGGACCCCGCACCAGACGAGTGAAACGTTCCAACAGTGACAAGAACACCTCTTCTCCCGAAGAGAAACGACCTAGAACGGCCTTCAGTGCGGAACAGCTGGCGAGACTCAAGAGGGAATTCACCGAGAACAGATACTTGACTGAAAGACGAAGACAGCAACTCTCTCGAGACCTGGGTTTGAACGAGGCCCAAATCAAGATCTGGTTCCAGAACAAGAGGGCGAAGATCAAGAAGTCCAATGGCCAGAAGAACCCTCTCGCTATTCAGTTGATGGCTCAGGGTCTCTACAATCACTCGACCGTTCCAGTCGATGAGGATGGCGAGGAGATCGACGACAGAGAAAATCAACAGTCGTAAATCCCAGGGGAACGAGAAAACCAGTGAAACCTCGAAACGATTTCTCCTCACGAGGAGAGATGGACGATAACTCAGCGGATGACGCGATTGCAGAAGATTCGCAAAGATGCTCGTGTACAAAAATGGAAGCAGGATTACAAGGATTGGAATTACAAAGATTCCCTCGTAAAGTATCGAAAAAATTAATTCCCTGTCAGAACGGGCAGGATTCTTTTTCTCAAGAAGGTTGCGAGTGATGGACGATACTAACTGCTTCTAATGGACTGATGTAAAACGACTCATCAGCTGTCCAATCCAACAGATGCAATTTTCTGTAAAATCCACTTCTCCGGATTTTATCAATCAGCTTTATATCCTAGTGTTGTAGATTCAATCCCAGGGCGATAATTTTCTTGTCTCGCAGAGTTTATGTTTCGTTTGCTCAAAGCTTTTTTTGGAATTTACGATTTGGACTTATTTTCGTAAAATCAGTCTTTGGAATGGAAATTCCTCTTTTTCCAAAGACTGATTTTATTACTTAATTCGAAATATATGAATTAGAAGTTTTTAAAACAAATAAAAGATTATGAATGAGAGTTTGAGATGGATTTTAGAACAATTATTATTTTGTAGAAATTTTTGATCATAGAAAATTTCTGCTTGAAGAAATTCTTTCTTGAAGAGATAAATGGAAGTAGCCCTGTGTTAGTCTGTAGACTGATGTCGACTGTATTTATTGGCTGTTTGTAGGTAGAGAGTTATATGTAAAAGAGAAGGTCGATTAAGACGAGGTCTTTAAAATATTTATTTGATTGTAAATAGTATTGTAAATAGCAGAATGTAAGATACAAGTGTTAGATACGATTTTATCAAGAGATATATATTAATTCACATGAAATATGTATATAAAGCAGGATTTATGAAACGATCTCATTACATTCGTCTGTTAAATATATAATATGTTAAATGTAGAGTTTATTGCAAAAGCGTCCCAGTGTATTTTAACTTGTAGTGACACACAGTGTAATCAACGTAATCCATTTACAACGATTAAAATGAGAAGTACAATTAAAATTGCTCTTTTTCTTTATGCGATTTAACCTTTCCTTTTTTTATTTCACCTTTATCCTTTTTTTTATTTCACCTGTATCTTTTTTTTTATTTCACCTGTATCCTTTTTTTATTTCACCTTTATCATTTTATTTATCACCTTTATCCTTTTATATATCTTTATCCTTTTTCGATTTATTCCTCAATCCTTCTGCAATTGATTTCATTCTTCGTTTTGCAATTCTTCACAATTAGTTTAAATTCTATACACACAAGTATAATTTACACTGATTCTTAATTTATGCTTTGGTTTTGATCTATCGTTTATTAAAATTTAATCATGGTTTAGTAAATTTTAATTTATGGTTTAGATCATTTTACAGTTTAGAAGATTTTAATTTACCTTCTAGTAAATTTTAGTTTATTGTTCAGCAAATTTTAATTAATTAATCAGTAAATTCTAATTTACAGTTTATACTACAAAACGAAATTCAAATTCAATTTCCTGATTTGTTAATTAGTGAAGAAAATTAATTTACATTCCACTTTAAATATTTTATGCGAAATGATTTTCTCTTGTTCAAAAGAAACCACTCTTTTACTCATATTTATTTAATTATTGATTCCATTCAGTGTTCTTATGATTAATTTTATGATTTATCTATTATTTATTTTATGATTTTATCTTTATTATAAAATCTATTTGTTTTATGATTTACTTTTTAATGATTCATTTATTTTATGATTATAATTAATCGTTTAGCAAAAACGATTAATACATCCGATCTGACACAATTTCAATTTTACAACCGAAAATTTTCGGTTCAGAGTTTCAAAATTCCTCTTCAGCTTCTCTTCAATAGAATTCGATATTTCCGTGTTGAATAATTTAAAAAAAATGTACTTGGATCAGAAAGATCAATTAAAAAAATGAAAAAATGTGCTTATGAAATTGAAGATTGTGAGAAAATGGTACTTAACTTCCGCAAGTGTGACAAATGATTAATTAACGGCAACACTAACGTGCAAATATATTTTTTTGTTTATTTAGTTTCATCTTAGAATAGTCGATTATTACGACATTGCGGATAAGTTATTGCAAGTTATTAAAAGGTTATTACGTTATAAATCAGTTCCGAGACAAGACACAGGACAAGAGAGACAAGTGCCTTGAGGCACAATGTGTTAAGGGTGTGCAAGGAAAATAAATGCAGATCCTCCTCTTCTCATGAAGCTTGTGAATTATGCATTCAATATAACACATTTGTTTCAATTCATTTTATTTCAAATAACATATTCTTTACACCCCAAGAATCAATAGTGATCGGGTTTCTTTAATAATTCTTGAGAGTCAATTTCAGTTTATATTATTCAACATCAATTCGACATCAATTTGCATCACTTTGGCATTATTTTAAGATTATTTTCACATTTTTTTAAGATTATTTTAACATTCTTTCAACATTCTTTTAATATTCTTTTAACATTATTTTGTTAACATTATTTTTTTAACATTATTTTAACATTCTTTTAACATTATTTTAACATTCTTTTAACATTCTCTTAACATTATTTTAACATTCTTTTAACATTCTCTTAACATTATTTTAACATTCTTTTAACATTCTCTTAACATTTTTTAACATTCTTTTAAGATTATTTTAACAAAAACTTAACACAATTTTAACAACTTTTCATCTTCATTTTGAAATCTTTTCTTTTGCATTTTAACATCTTTTTGTATTCATTTTAATTTCAGTTTTATAATCGTTTCCAATTCACTTTTAACATAACATTAATAATAGCTTTTTTGCATCATTTCATAATAATTGCAATTCGTACATTTCACGTCAGAATATAAAAAGTTGATGATTGTATTGATTGACCAGATTTTAGATATTTATTTAGATTTATTTTAGGTATATTTCTCCTGAGATTAGAATCAATACTTAAATTGAACGAAACCTTTATATCTGCACATTGCTGTTTTCAATCATTTATAAATTTCATTAATTTGTATATTCATATATTTCACATCTGATTGTTATCAAATCCAATCCATGTCTTTCGCATCTGATTGAAATCAATTTCAGTAAATTTTCACGTCTGACTGTAATCAATTTCAATTTTTTGTTGTAACTGAAAATACGGAGTATATCTTATTTCAGAAGATGAATATCTTATTCGCAGTTAATACCGTTCCCAGGAAATTAATCAATTCATTCTCTTTTTATTTTGAAATTGAAGTTCAGTTGTAATCAACAGAAGTGTTGCATTCTCATTCTGGCTAGCACATTAATTTAAAAAACCATAATTTCTTTGTAACAAAAGTCTGTAAAGCAAATATTCAAAATAAAAATTAAAATCATAGTCAAAATCATAATTGAAGTATTAATCGAAATAAGAATTGTGATCAAAATCGTAATCAAAAGCGTAATCAAAAGCGTGATCAAAATTGTAATCAAAATCGTATTCAAAATCGTAATCAAAATCGTAATCAAAATCCTAATCAAAATAGTATTGAAAATCGTAATCAGAATCATAATCAAAATCCTAATCAAAATCGTAATTAAAATAGTATTCAAAATCGTAATCAAAAGCGTAATCAAATAATTGTAATCAAAATCCTAATCAAAATCCTAATCAAAGTGCTAATCAAAGTCGTAATCAAAATAATAATTAAAATTATAACCAAAGTCATGTTCAAAACTAAAAAAAAAGTAATCAAGATCAATAAGGCAAGTCGAATTTAAAGAAGATGTGAAAATCATTAAGTTAAGAGAAGCTAAAAGTCGCAAAGTTAGGCTTAATTATACGTGCGTGCTGGGCGTGTACTTGTCATTTTATGTACTCTGTTTTTGGTGACACGAAGCGACACAATAATTGATCTAAAATTAACGAGCAACCAGGTATTAATTTGCTTTGTTGACAAGATGAACAAGGTGAGTATGACAGCAAAAAGGCTGTCGCCTTGACAATAATGATAGTCCTCAATGTGGGAACATATTTGCGTGGTAAGCATTGACAGATGCGGGTGATGATTTTCACAGAAGGTTATCGTCCATCTTAGTAAAATTTTCACGTGCAATTGTGCGAATCCATTTTCGTTTATTACATAATTTAATTAAATACCCAATCATATTACTAAAGATAAATGCTCGCCACTCCAGCACAAAAAGGCTCTTTTGTAATTAATCGACTTCATCATATTCCTTCACTTTTTTTTTAAAAAAAAGAAACTGATTATAAAAAACTATAAATAGTTATTTATGCAACAAGGGCGCAAAAATAGTTGCGCCCATGTTACATACACTTTTTTTGTAATATTGTGTCTTAAAAACTCAACTTTTTATACTCCCTAATGACTAAAAAATAGATTTTAATCACTAGTGAGTAAAAAGTTGAGTTTTTAGAGCATAGTATTACAAAAAATCAATTATTATATGCTACTCTTTTTATATGTGACATTTTTTATACGCGACATTTTTTATACGCGACATTTTTTATACGCGACATTTTTTATATGCTACATTGTTTATATTCCTATTTTGATTATATGGTATATTTTTATATGTTCCATTTTTTATATGCTACATTTTTTATTTACTACATTTTTTATATACTACATTATTTTTGTATACTACATTGTTAATATACTAAATATTTAAATACTATATTCTTTGCCCACTATATTATTCAACAAATGAACATCATAACGTTTTGACAGTATTTTCGTAGATAATTCTTCACGTCCGACTAGATAGACTTTTTCCACTTTAAATATCGGCTTTTTTCTTCGAATTCGTAAAGTTAAAACGAAGTTTAATTCACAATAAAAATAAATTTACCGCAAATAAAGCTTGAAAAACTGAATCTAATGTTAATGTTCCAAACAATAAATCATGCTAATTTATGATTTATGAATACTTTAATTTAACATCATTAGCAAGTGATAAAATATCAACTTAAAGTATTGTTTTTCACAATTTGTTAATGAATGTTCTTTGAGATTATTCGCAACACTTTATTCGGAAAAAAGTACAAAGTCATTACATTCTTTCATTCAGTGTTTTTTTATAAAAAAAATATTGGACAGTAATCTTTTCTAATAGACGTTGAATAAAAACTGTTAATTAACATTCTGTGCAATTTGCATCTATTGTTCATTATTCGTTGTTATGGATTCTTTTTGCGTTTGTTAATTACCTTTAAAAACAATTAATCTCATTTCATTGAAATCAAAACAATTTCAATTATACGATTATTTTGCATTAATAAACATAATCCAAAAGTGTGAATATCATTCAAGAATATCTTGTGATTAAAAAATATAATACAATTCAAAAATACAATACAACTGAAAAATACAGTACAATTCGAAAATACAATACAACTCAAAAATACAATACATTTCGAAAATACAATACAATTCGAAAATACAATAAAATTCAAAAATACAATACATTTCGAAAATACAATACAATTCGAAAATACAATAAAGTTCAAAAATACAATGTAATTCACAAATCCAATTCAAAACTACTCCCTCTGAAGTAAAATTTCAAAATTATAACAGAGTAATTAAATGAGAAATGATTTGGGATTCTAGTGGGGTGAAAATCGTTTTGGGTGGTGAGATGTTAAGGGCTGAATTCTCCTAGTTTGTGTAACTACATTCGTGGTGACCAAACGGGGATAAATTACAGAGTCGTTGTCGTGGCCATTGTATTTAACTACGGCAATGCGTAATTGCTAGAATGCAGCATCCGGTAAACGAGATCGAGTGCGGAGAGGGGAGCAAACAATGAGAGAGTGAGATAACGAGAGAATTGGAGAAACAACGAAAACAGGGTTGCCTCTGTGGTTGAAACAACAGCCATTGCGATGGCCATTAGGGGTCTCTAGTCTTCCGCCAGTGGCTCACTAAATTTCTCCTTCTTGCACCACCACACCTTGCATGCCGCAAATTAATGGCTGCAGGACATTGTTTATCGCAAAAACAGACCTGCGCCTGCGTTACCCTCAAAACATGTATTTCCATTAATTTCCCTTACTGCAAATTTATTTTTTGCTTTTTTGCACTTTATTCATTTTTTTCGTTTTATATTAGGTTTCGTTTTATATTAGGTTTCGTTTTATATTAGGTTTCGTATTATATTAGATTCCGTATTATAGTAGATTTCGTAGTATACTAGATTTCGTATTATATTAGGTTTCGTATTATAGTAGGTTTCATATTATATTAGGTTTCGTATTATAGTAGATTTCATATTATAGTATAGGTTTTGTATTATATTAGGTTTCGTATTATTTTCGAATTCATATTATATTAGAATTCGTTTTATATTAGGTTTCGTATTATATTAGGTTCCGTATTATAATAGGTTCCGTATTATATTAGGTTCCGTATTATAGTAGATTTCGTAGTATACTAGGTTTCGTATTTTTATGTTTTTATATTACATTCCGTTTTATATAAAAATAAAATGCAAAAAAATCTGTTAATTTTCAATACAATGCTGTTAAATTCTAATGTGTCCTTGGATTTTTAAAATCCAAAAGTATTCCAGAGAATATTGGAATTTGAAAAAAATTTTGTCTTTGCTTTGTATGTATAGTATTACAGTGTAGTATAAAGCACTAGAAAGCTACAAAAAGTATAGTACAAAATGGAAATGGTTTTGTAATCCAATGTTTTTTATAATTTTATAGCTTTTATAGTAGTTTTTATATTATAAACAATATAAAATAGAAAGACGTATACAATGTCTCAGTTTTCTTTCGGGTCGAAAAAAGTATTTACATTGTATTCTTCTGTCTAACCGAAGCGGGATTTCTCTCTGAAAAAAGCTCTATTGATTTATTTTTTCTACTTACGAACTCTTATAACTTAATTACTTTAACTTTGGAAATAAGAACAAGAAACTTACAGAACAATTATTATGTACGTCTGACTGAATCGACCTTTTCTACTTCACTGCCTAAGCTTCCAAAAACTTCAAGGTATTTTTACAGCAATTGTAAATTTTTTATATTTGTATCAATTTATTTTGTTCCACTTTAAAAACAAGAAAGTTCTTACTTTCATAACAAGAATGTTGTTATTTTAACGACAAAAATGTTTTAACTTTAAAAGCAAGAATGTTCTTACATTAATAATATAAGAATGTTTTTACTCTAAAAACAGGAATGTTTTTATTTTAATAACAAGAATGTTCTTACTTTAAAAACAAGAATGTTGTTTAGTTAGTTCATTCTGTTAACTTGCTATTTATTTTTTTGTATATGGACTGGTGGGTCAGAATAAATATATCTATCTATTTAAGAAATCACCGAGTGGTAGATTCTCTACTTTATATTAAAGAATGTTTTTACTTTAAAAAGAAGAATACTCTTGCTTTAATATCAAGAATGTTTTAACTTTAATAACAAAGAAGTTTTTTAATTCAATGATCAAGTGTTATCATAATAGTGATGATAGTGTTGATGATTCAAGTGTTATCAGATAGTTTCAATATTCGCAAACAAACAATAAATTAAATTTTAAACCTAAAAATACGTTATTAGAACTCTTTATGTCTGACCGAGTGTGTTTTTTTAACTTATTTTTTATCGTTGCATTTAAACCCGTGCAGAAATTTTGACGTGGCGCTGATCGGGCCCACGTAGGGCTAAAAGTGGCCCACGTCGGGCAATCCGATGTGGGCCACATCGGAAATGAAA